>CM045588.1:543666-749546 GCA_024721215.1 Cheumatopsyche charites
TTATCGAAAAAAATGCAATAATTATAGTAATTAAAACCATATCGAAGCAATTATCACAAATAGTGTCTTATCGTAAATCGGAAATGTAATACACAATTACCATTTTTTATCAAATAATAACACTAAATGAGTATAAACATGATTTTTTTTTATATAGATTATTGATTATCTTCGAAGAATATGTCATCTGACACTTTATGCCTCAGTAAATATCGTTCAATTCAACTTAACATTTTAAACGAAACTAAAAAGCGTGTAACAATTCTCCCATCATCCTTTAGTGACATATGCGTTCTGTGAATTCGTGCTATAGAAACATCCACCGTATAAAATTCACAAATTGGGATCGGAAGCATTCGAAAATCGTGCTTTATTAATCGAAATAACGACCGTACTCTTTTTTTCGAGTGGTTATTGTCGTACCCACGCAATATGGCCGCTCTCCTTGAAACTCGCACAGACGACATCGTCGTTAATTAGAAGTCGTGTTTTCAGCCCTCACTATGTTCGAGCACATATATAATATAATAATAAGCTTATACGTATATAAATCGTGTATTGTGTTATAGAAAATTTACCCTTGTTCAGAGATTTGGACACGAGACTTAATTGTGAATATAATGTATTATGTTTTGATGAAGTCTCCGAAACTATTGAATGTATTAATTAATACATTTATATATGTTTTTAATTCTTGTTTGTTCCTCATACGATTGGCACTAATTGTTCATCTATCTTCTATAATTTTTTCATTCAAAATTTTGGTATAAAGTGCAATATACAGAAGCTCACTGTTGATTATTCAAAATATAAAATAACTTCTAAACTCATATAGTGGAAATTTTACGAAAAATTCCAAAATGATAAGTGTGCACTTGTGTATATTTGAATTGCATTTTACAGTTCACATTTTACATCTTATTACAGAAATTATACCGCTTGAAGCTTGAAGAAGTAAATCAACATGTTTTGAAGAATGTTTTACATTTCATTTGACTTTCATTCCTTGAAAATACGATACAACAAATCATAATCGATTTAAAGTTCACAAGACTCATATAATACTGAGTCACAGAATTTAGTCGAAAATAAGTTTCGATTATAATCAAAATCGTACGTAATAATTTAAATTTGCATTCGTCGTTCGGTTTATGGCTCCGATAAGCGTTTGGGGGTTGAATAAATTTAACTTTTGACATAATCAGCGTTGAAAATGCATCTCAAATATAACAAGGACCGATTTTATTTGTCGAAACACTCGGGTTATCTTTAGTTAAAATCGACGAATTTGTCACGGGCGCAAATCCCCCTTAATGCGGCCCTGGAGATTTTAAAATTGCCATACTTAAATTTGCATACGATCTTCCCATAAGCCCTAGTGGTATTCAAATTTTATTCACTTGTTTTATTTTCAAATTTGATAGATAGTTGAGAATCGGTTGAAATAATGCAAACAGTTGTATTGGGAAATGTCAGTATTTATTGCAAATCTAATGATCAGTATTATCTGTTGAGTAAAGATAGATCGATTTATAAAAAAATCAACTGATATGTACGTTTGTGCATGCCGTGTCGAACTCAGTGTTGTCATAATATTGGTTAAGTTTATTTTTTTTTCAGATCAACTGATTAATATTTCGATACTTATCAATTTCATAATAAAATATTGAACGAAAGTGAATATAAATACTGATCTTATAAAACTTCATCCGCTTTCACGACTTTTTCAAGTCGACACTTTTACTTTATTTCTACAAATTTTCATCAAAATCTGTGAGAATCTTAAGGAATAATTGGCGACTGAAATGGCCAAAGGGTACAAGTGACATTTTTGACAGAATTGAGTTATTTACAAGAATCGCTTCAATGTACGCTCATATAATTGGTGGCAAAAGGATATAAACGAACTTGGAACGTGTGCCTCAATATATCATCAAATCACTCGACCTCCTCCTAATACATGTTCAACTTTGAGCGCTATTTTCTCAAAATCACTTGTACCCCTTGGCCTTTTCAGTCAATTAAAATGAGTCGAATTTCGCGGGTAATTCAAATATCATCATTTTCGACAGTAAGTAAATATTATAAATCAATTTTTTCGCTAAAAAAAATCGAAATCGTACGACATATGGGGTAGTTATGTCGAGCACCCCATCGACATTCTAAAAAACCCATTCCATGACAATTTTCATACGTACACATAACCATGACACATGACAATCGTTCGGTAATGATACGCTTTTTTTGTTCTATTGTGTCATGGGGTGCGGTGCGATTGTGGTGATTACACCATGACCATAACGAGGGGGTGTAAATTATTCAAACCCACACCTAGATATTGTATAAATATGATG
Source organism: Cheumatopsyche charites (assembly GCA_024721215.1). Lineage (NCBI taxonomy): Eukaryota > Metazoa > Arthropoda > Insecta > Trichoptera > Hydropsychidae > Cheumatopsyche > Cheumatopsyche charites. The sequence continues at coordinate 546,021 of CM045588.1, forward strand.
TTATGTTATGTTATATGAGGTTTTTTTTATGCGTTTTCAATGATTCATGGGTGATTTATGGTTTGTGGTTTGATGGTCAATGTATAGATTTGAGAGTTTAGTATTTGAATGTTAACTATTAGCATTCGTGTTTAAATGGTTTGTATGCCTAAATGTTTAATTTGATCTGAGTAATTAATTTCTTAGAGTCGATTCTTTTAAATATACTTTAACTTAACTAGCGTTTTTTTCTATTGAATTCATTAACTGTCAAAGTGTTTCAAATTATAATATTTAGGGCCGATCTTTTCACTGATCTAGTTAACAAATCATAGATCTACGTTCAGTCTTTCAACTACGAATTGTTGAAACAGAGATGAATTTTGACATTTCGCAATTAAAGGATTGACTGTAACTCTATGATTAGTTAACTAGAGTAGCAAAAAGACCGACTCTTATACAATATATTGTCTACGTCCATTTCATACAATCTTCATAACAGCAACGTAGAGCGAATTTAATTGTGACAGACATACATACATTGATTGATGACTGAAAAAGCCAAAGGGTACAAGTGATTTCGAGAAAAGCGCACTCGAATTTGAGTATGCACTTACATATATTAGGAGGAGGTCGAGTGATTTGATAATATATCTCAGTACACGTTCCAAATTCGTTTATATCCTTTTACCACCAAATATATTAGTATATAGAAGCGATTCGTGTACATGACTCAATTTCGACAAAAATGTCACTTGTACCTATTTAAGTCATCAATTATTATATTAGTTTCATTAAAAAAGGTTAAGAAACTCTGATTGGTGCAGAAATATTCTTTGTATTTTTTCAGGGGTGTTCTAAAAGCAGATACGAATCGTAAGTCGCGATTGCGGAATAATTTCGAGATTTCGAAAACTTCAAACTGCGTTTCCCTCTTTTTTTTCCCTAGAAGACGTCACGTGGGTGCGTCGGGAAAATAAAAAATCCGAATGCAGCCAATTGAATCGGTATTTGCACTTCTTTGGGGTGGATTTCGAATGTGGGGTGTGAAACAGTGTACCTATGGATTCAACCCCTCGAATGCTAATGGAAAAATGTGATATGAGACGTTCGGAGTTGAATGTGATTAAGTCCTCTTAAAAAATAAAGAGATTTTAATGTCAAAGCACTTGGTGTAGTCGTAACTTTCTGTGTGTGTAATATGTTTCAATATGAATAAGATTTAATTTTATTTAAAGATTCGCATGAAAATTGTATACATTTGTAAAAAAATTGTACATTTCTTTTGCTATGACAATTGATTTTATTCTAAAAATTGAAAAGAAAAGATGAATTAATCGTCTTTTTTAACTAAAAATATATTTTAGTATGATTTTATTTGTTTCCAACTGTGCACATAACAAAATTCAAAGTCAAACATTAATTATATCATAACAAAACAGGGGACTTAACTTAAAAATAGTGGACTTACACCACTGTCATAATAAAGGACACATTATTTTGGAATATTTCTCGATATGATTTGTTTGGCCAACATCCATGGAACTTCTACCAAATTCGATTTGATGCGAGAATTTTTCAAGTTCGGTAAAGATTTCCATTCGTCTTTTGCATCATCGTATATTTGAACACTGTCCATAACTAAAACATTAAATAAATTATATGCTGTTACTTCTATGTTATAATTAATTGTTAATTAATTGTTTTTGATTTTTTTTGTCACAGTTTTGGAGCGTTACAGTAGCCACACAGACACACACACACACTAGACATACAAACAGTCACACATACAGAATAGTAATATTATATAGTAATATGAAGACCATTGAAGACAAGGATTACAAGTATATAACTATGAAGAAATTTTCAAAAAATTCATATTTAAAATTGAATGAAAATTAACTGTAATTATGCTCATTTATATGTTTATACAGATTCCAAAAACATTTATATTCTTCTTGAAATCAAACGAACATATTTCTGTTCTGAGCTCCAATGATTTTAATTTGCCACTTATACCTTTGACTTTTATGGTCTTCATAGTATATCTAATATATAATCTTATATTAATTATCATACTTTTAATAATATGAAACTGAAATAATTACATGAAATCACGAATTTTCCATTCAAGTTTCCAGCGGTGTTAAAATCTCCCAGTTTTTCCGGAGACTTGAACATGATCCATTTGTCGATTTTCGGATCGTATTTTTCAGCTGTGAAAGTTTTTCCATATCCATTATGTCCTCCAACAGCATATAAATATCCATTGACGACACAAATCTGAAAAAAAATACAATCGAAATTGTATTACTGTGAAAATATCATAGAAAAAACTTGAATTGTATAGTGAATACTCCGAAATAAGCTCGTTTCTCGTTCATCGATTTGCAGATTTTTCTTTGGTTGTTAGAAGGATCGAAATATTCTGTGGAATCCAAAAATTCCATATTTTCACCAATACCTCCAACTATGTATATTTTATTTTCGAAAACCTTCACTCCACATCCAGCACGAGCAATTGTTAATGGATCTATATCTGTCCAAGAGTTTGTGGTCGGATTCCATCTAAATATTTTTTGCAAAAAAATATAGAATTTTTTAATTTAAACAATTCAATAAATATCCAAATAATCAAGGATATACTGTACTAACTTTTCGATTTCTTTGACGATCGAAACGATTCCTCCACTTATCACGAATATACAATCTTCATGTACAACAGCCAAACAATCGATTCTTCGATGTTTCATCGGAGGAAAAATCTCAAATTTTCCCGACTTTAGATCGTAACTGTCGATCTGCAAATTTAAATAATTGTATTTTCTATATTAAATTTTTAAAAAATACGAAATATATAATACAGTGTTGACTAGTTCTTCGTTTGATGAAACGCCACCGATCATCAATAGTTTCTCTTTGTAAAGCAACGGCGTTGAAGTCAATTGTTCTAAGCTAAATCGTCTATCGATTTCTATCCATTCTTGTTTGACAGCATCGAATATTTCCATAGGTATGTGCTTTTCTAATACCTATAAAAATATAATAATTAAACTAAACAAAATCTTATAAATCTTATAAAAAGCGTCAATTTTTAAAAACTCACTTGACCCACGTGTGAACCGAAAGCTATCAAAGTGTTTTCCGGAAAACAATCTTCAGTTGTATACAAATTTTCCAAATTTCCCGATGCATCGATTATCCATTTGGAAACACATTTTTCTATATCGTACAAATTTTTGTATACATTTATAGCTTGATGTTTTGTTATAGTTGGAATCGACAAGACAGAAGCCATTGTGAAAATCGAATTTGCGTTTTTCCTAGTTATTTCTATGAAAAATATAATAAATGTTTGAGAATTTTATCTAAAATGTTTGAGTGATGCTCTATTGTTATTTAATTCATGTATGAGTTAAACAAAGACAGTAAAAGTGGCGTCAAACTTGTGCTGTTCTTATTTGACTTGCAATATTTTAGAATGATTGTCTCTTTTCAAATTAAATAAATTATTGTATATATTTGTTTAATAGTAAATTTTACTCACTAATCATTCCGGTGTAACTGTACTTTATCAGTAATTCCATAGCTTCACTGTCCACATTTTTGAAAACGACAACTTTTTCAGGTAATTTTTCGAAAACGTGTTTGAAATATTCGCTAATCGAAGCCAACACTGCTGAATGTACAGCGACGCTAAAATTTTTATTTATTGAAATGAATTGAAAATATTGATCAATAATTTAAAAATAATTACCTTTTTCCATTGATGACTAATGTGGCGTCACAACATTCTTCGTCAGCTTTCATAGACCATAATCTTTTGGTTAGAGATGTCTTATTTCTCACGACTATTTCATCTGCCATTTTTATTAATATTGATATTATAATAAAAGTTAATTAAGTATAATAAATTTAAATATTGTATAAGCAAAGTTTTATGGCTAAAGATCGTTTATAAATGGTCATTCAGAGAAAAACCAATATTATATATTGGACATTGTGTTATGTTCAATTTTATCAAAAAACCACAAACCACAAAAAAATATGTTATTTACAATATTGTATTTAATAAATGTGCTTAAGTCTATTTATATTCATATAATTTTATATTAATTTTGATATACTTATAAATATTTTGCATGTCGATTATGTATATTTTTCCAACAGATTCTAATGTAATTAAATCAACATATTTTTAATGGACTTACATCACTTTTTAAAACGAATTATTATTATGTTTATCTGAACTGATAGAAAACCACAGTAGAAAATATAGATAAATAAGTCATTCAGAGCTAAATATGATTAATTTCATTTTACTGTTAAAAATGAAATTTAAACGTTAAAGGACTTAGAATAGTCATTACTTTCAAACACATTCAATCGATTTTCTCGACTTTTTACCCAGAGAAGCTAATCGCATTTAACTCTTATGAAAGAAAACAATCAAAAATTATTATTTTTGAAAATATTTGATATTAATACACTATTGATCCAAATAAGACAAGTCAATCGAATGGTTTCAAATTAGCGAAATTACATTAAAAGTACATACGAGTGGGCTTTGTACTAATTTTAGGGGATCATTAATCCCACTATTAGCATATTACTAAACAAATGTCACAATTTTTATATCGTATATAACATTTGTCACTAAAACGTTTGATCTTTTACTATTGAGGGGGAGAATTAAATCGAAATAATCGCACAAAGGGCGCACACAAAGTCGTTCATTTACATTAAATATAAATTAAAATTTATAAAAAAAATCTTATTTACGTTTATTTATATCAAAAATATTTTTTATTACCTATTGAAGCCTATACTTAAATGGTGCTTTAATAGACTATTGTCCGATAGATATCGATCTCGAGTCACATATGATTTGTGATAGTTTATTTAGAATCAGGCTATACCGATACAAATATAATTTGAATACTTTGAAATATAAAATAGTTATAAAATATTACAATTTTACATCACGAAATATGAATTGAGCCATTCAATGTAAATAACTTTTGAGAAAAATGATGAAACATGTTTAATAAGCATACAAATTTTGTTTATTGCAAGCTATAAGTCATTTAATTATATAATATTTATATTAATTATTCATGAAATATATTTTATATTTAAAAATTTATGATTATATAGATTTTTTTTCAGAAGCTTATGTACTGGACGACTCAATTGTAAGATGAAGCGAGTTCTATCGACGTAAGAAAAGTGCTTTCGTTAAATTCGAAAAAAACGGAACTGAACCTTAGGAAAAATATCTGAAAATACTCACATATATAAAAAAAGAGATATACATGTGAGTTTCTTACATAAATCATTTTTATCTGGTCTGAATTGCCTCAGGGTGGTGCGTTTACAAACGGAGACTATCTTCACAAAACTATGGTAGCTCAAATCGACCAATAAAAAAATATATTCATATTGCATAACAGCTACGAAGCCTTAAAACGTTTATCTGAGAACAAATCTGGTTGTGAAATTTGAAAAAAAAAATGTTTATCTCGAAATCGTAATCGATCGATGTTGTTTCGGAGTGAAATTTTCATCTGATCTTGAACAGTCTGAGAATATCTTATGATGTACTTTAATATTTGAATTTAAATTAAATAGGAACTTAATTTTGAATGTTTAATTTAAAAAAAATATATCTATGTGCTATAAATCTGTTATTATAATATTGATTTCTTCGATTAAACCTTGATTCGATTGACTTCGATATAGATTTTACATGGAGGGATTTGAAAAATTTTCATCTACTTTTTAGATTTACATGAAAAAAAAACAATCAAAATTCAAAGAATATTTACTTTTGAGTGTTTTAATCTCAAAATATTGACGAAATTGGTGATTTTTCGCTATAACAGTGATATTTTTCCGGTATTGTTTGTATGTAGTGATTTCAATCTGAATTTTACATGGAGAATTTTGAACAGTTCTCGTCTATTTCTTATAGTTCACTTATTAATTAACTACAACCAAAACTCTAAAATATTACATATTGATTTATGAAAAACCTAAAATTATTAGTTTTCATGTCAAAAAAGCGAATTTACCCGATATTATTCACAATGAATTCGATAACGAATATTCATCTATAGAACACTTCTCAACCGTTTCTTATGATTTACTTGAAAATTGCATTCATAACTCAAAAATGACTCATACATAAATGTACAATTTTTAAAAAATCATCAAAATTAATGGTTTTCATGCCAAAAAAAACGAATTTTCGCAATATTATTCACAATGAATTCGATATGAAATTTTCATCCATAGAACACTTCTCAACCGTTTCTTACATAATTTACTTGAAAATTGCATCCAAAACTTAAAAGAGACTCAAATATGAATGTCCAATTTTTAAAAAACCATCAAAATTAATGGTTCTTATGTCGAAAAAGCTATATTTTTCATAGTTCTGCTTGCCATAGTGTTCGGTCAAGCAGGTGGGTCTTCCATTCTTGGCTTCGGGCAATTCGAGCTGGACCTCGTATAATTATAACAGAAACAACCTGTTGGTATCATAAACAACCTTATTATTATAATTTTTGAGCCGAAGCGATGATTTATTCGAAGGGATGACCCGATCCAAAAACATCCCTTGATCGTTTAGAAAAACACAACGATTATTAATTTTTGAATATTCAAATATGCCTCTATCAATATTCAATTGAACACGTGTCGAATAATCGGTATTTTGATCCATTTTTATAATTTATTGTGACTTAAGTAGTTTCTATTTCAATTCATTGTATCGCTTAATTGTCGATCGTTCGATATTTCTGGATACAAATTCAAAAATGAGTGTTTAAATCTGCTTTTAATTAATATTTGTATCAAATATCAATCGAAATTTTAATATAACGTAATAAATAATCAATATGAAAAAAACTTCGATCAGTATGTAAAAATATTATAATGGTGTGCAAATTGAAATCGCAATTAAATTGTGTTTGATATGAGGTTTTTATTATTGAAAATAATTTTTATTAGGCTTAGGGACAATCTTTAGTTAAACTTTAACCTAAAAATGTGATTTTTTCTTCTATAAGTTTCACGAACACGTCTTAACAGCTGTCAAATTCAATATAAAAAAAACTTTCGTTCAGTTATAGTTTAGTTGAGAATAATGAAAATATCGGCCTTAAAACTTATATTTGGATGATATATGAGCTAAATATAGCTTTTATTGAAATATTTACTATTTCTTTTGCGGATTTTATTACTGTTAAATAAATTACGAATCTTCGAGAGTCACATTTGGAGCAATCGGAAACGCATCAAGATTTTACGCATAATCCGATTATAATAAAATCTGAAAAAAATCACCGAATACAACAATATAAACGACTATACGAATCAATACGAAATTATATCAAAAATCAAAAAATAATATCAAAAAAAAAAAAAAATCGAGAATGTTCATCGCACGAATAACTCGCGCGGTTAACGTAAGATAACTACATATGAAGCAATCAGAAACGCATCAATATTTATCGCATAATCCGATGATGAAAAAATCTGAAAAAAATCACCAAATACAAAAATATAAACGACTATACGAATCAATACTAAAATATATCAAAAATCAAAAAAATCTGAAAAAAAATCGAGAATGTGCATCGCACGAATAACTCGCGCGGTTCAGATAACTACACTCTCGCGCCTCGCATGCCGCTTTACGAAAATTTACATAATAAATTATACGTTACGAAATAAGGGGCGATCAACCTTTTTTTTGCTCAGCTTCGTTTCGTGCCCGTTCCTCGACAACCTTTTTTTTTCGACCGAAAAATGCGCTCGCGCTCAATTATGACCGTAAGACACGCGCTGCGCAATTCGTGGTATATGCGATACACACACTGATTCTTTAGTTTATGAACTGGTGAAAATCCGCGAAAGTGATGAAATATAGTGACGGGTGTTATGTGCAGTGCATAGTCGCTATTATGTTATGTGAAAAGGTCAAGGGGTATAAGTATAAAAGAGCGTTCAAAGTTGAGTATTATGTATTATGAGGAGGTCGAGTGATTTGATGATATATGACGATCGAAAAGGCCGAGGGGTACAAGTGTCATTTTTGTTTAAATTGAGTTATGCATAGGAATCGCTTCTATGCACGCTCATTTATTTGGTGGCAAAAGGATATAAACGAATTCGGAACGTGTGCCTTAATATATCATCAAATCATGATGTAGATACATGCTCAACTTTGAGCGCACTTTTCTCGAAATCACCGCAAAGTCACTTGTACCCCTTTGCCTTTTCAGTCGTCATATCTTGTCACACATTCCAAGTTCGTTTACATCCTTTTGCCAACAAATATGTATACGAGCGTACATGGAACCGATTACTCGTACATAACTCATTCAGCAAAAATGTTACTTACACTCCTCGGCCTTTTCAGTCTTCATGTGTTATACAAAAAATTCGACACTAAATTATATGAGATATATACTTTCCATACATCGAATGAATACTGATTCAATTCAATATTGAAGCGACGTATTGACAATAATATCACTTTCGCGCGCATCGAATCAATCATGGCGTGCACGCGCGCTTTAACCCATTGAGCGCGGGTCGCCCGTTTAATTTTTTTATTATTATTTTCATTAGCGGCGCACTTATCGCATTCGGAGCACAATCGCTCTCTTTTTAACCCTACAGCGAGGGGCAGACGATTGTTTTACGGCGCAGGGCCTGAGACCCCAAAACGGTTTATAATGATGATTAAGCACCAAAAAATACGATAGAAGGGTTTAGCGCTCGGGACGATTTACTCAACGCTCTAGCGACTGGATGGGGTTTTTTTAACCCCGGATTTGTCTTTTGATCTTTAAAAGCACTCGAATTAATTTGTATTTTTTTTTTATTTATTTCTGCCAATTTTTTATATTTGTTAATAACGCACAATAGACGTGGCTGAATCGATCGAATTTAATCATACATATAAATGTGTATAGTGATAATTTTTAGGAATAGTCTAACAAAGCGGCAAATTGACAATGTTTTTTAATGAAATTAATCTTTTAAAAAAAAGGATCAAATCTTCATATCAATTAGTCTGACTGATTAGTCAATTAAACTGACAAGACTCGAACCTAGGCATTCGGAAATTCAGCATCCCAAGTATGCTGAATTTTCACTGTATGCACAAACGCCTTATACCACTGCACCATCGGCTAAATTCTGGATTAAATTTTAGTGTAATTATAATTTAACTAGCAATCAGCCCGTTGAATATATCAACGCAGTTTCAATCCGTTGAATATATTTACGCGCAGTTTTGGAGCGTCATATAGACTCACACACAGAATAGCGCTATTATATAGTTAGATTTGACTAGTTTTCGATATTGATATTTTTGCGATATAAAATTGGCGAATTACTCCAAATTCCTGGTTCTTTGCATAATACAATAAGTTATTTTTTTTCACAATCGGTCAAAACCCGTTTTTTCATATTAGAATAAAAACCGGATATTCTTTTAAGGCGGTTTTAGGTCCGATATTTTCACTTCTGATTTGAGAATAAAACTATTTTTAACTCCATCCAACTATGAACTGTCAAAACAGCCTCCGAAACAGACATATATACTACAGTTCGCACAATAATACATACATCCATCTCTTTCCTCCAAGATTTGACAGTTGGTTGAAATCGTTTTATTCTCAAACTAGAGGTGAAAAAGGAGTCCTAAAAGAGCGCAATTTCTCTAGCTAAAATTCGAGTGGTCTTTTGAGGGTTAATAAAAGGATTATGGAAGATGGAAACGTGTAAAAAAAAGGTAATAACTCTCGAAAAGGATTTTTGTTTAAGGATATCATAAATGAAACGTCGTGCAGATGAAGGAACAACGATCCTCGTGTCGTACCGTCTTTCGCGCCCTTAGGCCAAAACGCAGCTTATGGGCTTTAATTTTTTTTTCAAACCCTCGTATTTATTTTCGTATTATTCTGTCGTCGATTTAACATGTTTGAGAGCCATTACGCGAGTTTGAGAACCATTTTTTTCATCGATCGCATCATTAAAAGTTGTAATCGAAGATGGAAAAGTATAACCGCAAGAACTAAATCATCAAGTCTACACTGATAGTTTTTTTCTTACAATTAACATTTATGAATAAATTGAATATTTATGTGTGTTCCTTACAGGATCCTCAATCGCTTTTTCGATCGAGATGAAATTTTTTAGATTTATAACGAAGCGCATCTGATGATGATGATGAAAAAAGTTCACAATCAGTTTAAAGTCCATTGAGACTCGAGCAACTTTGGGTGTCAAATCAAAGTTAAATATACATTTTTTTCATAAAATGAATATTCTAATTGAACATAAAATAAGTTATCGAATTCAAAAGCACAATGCATATGTTGAAAATTCGAGCAGAATCAACACTGCAGTTCAATTCTCGAAAAGCACAAAAGAATCGTTCGTGTTTGTGCAAACGATTTGTCACTCAACTCGGATTAAGCTCGTACTATACCCCACTTCATCAAATTATCCAGGGTGGCCAATGAGCACCCCTCTTGTGCTGAATTTGCACTAGACGCAGTTTTAGGGTTAGGTTAATAATGCCCAGTTTTGCGCTTTTGTTGGGGAAAAATGCACAATTGGTGTCTTTGTGATATTCTATGTATTATTATAGCTCTATTGAGATATTAGCATTAGTTAGAAATGAGTATCTGTCCCGTTGAGTATCAATAGAATGTAAATTATTATAGTTTTTCGATAAAATATTTGACTTATTATTTGCAATATTTATATAAACTTGAGACAATCAATAAAAATAGCTACAATTTGTATGTTTGATACTAATTGAGAATCGCATTTTTTGAAATAGAAAAAAATGAATTTTAGCATATATTATATGCATTTTATAAACAATATTCAATGGAAATGCATCTTCTGACTCTCTAGTATATTGGTAATTTAAGAAATTAAGCTAATTTTTAAAGACGATATTCTAATCTATCTAAAATAGTAAGTTAAAATGCGTTATAATGTGTCATTAGGTCAGAAAATAACTTGATGCATTACATATTTATCACACTATGTATATGAATAATATAATGTTTATTATTACATGAATATAATATTTTACTAATCAACTAGTTATTCATAACAATAATCTTAAAGTGTCCTATTTTGATTGAATACTTTTCATACAAGAGAGTAGATAAATACACTGTGTTGTATATTCAATCTGAAGATTATAATGAAAAATATTTTTAATTTTAACAGAATGCTTATTTTCATCAAAATAATTTAAATCAAACGTTTTTTCATCAAATCGAATCGAATCGCACTTAATGAGCTACACAAAAATATCCACCGACGCAAGAGAAAAAAAGCAAACCGCGCATAGAAAAACCTCGAATTTCCATAGGAAATCGTCCAAATTTTCCCATTTTTTTTTACAAACCCAATAGAGAGGTTACCAAAGATTAACCTCATAATAAATAAGACAACATGTCTGTTGATTTATGTGGAAAAATCGTCAGTGCAAAGTCGAGGAGCCGGTGGCAGTCGGACACCCACTGGGAGTCCCAGCGGGGATTATTATGCGCCGCTGTCAATTGTTCGAGGCCCTCTCTCTCTCATCGCTTTATTATCGCACACATGTAAAATGTAAATTTGTAAATCTGTAAATGTGTATGTGTGTCGCATTTGACAGTGGTTCTCAAATGGTTCAAGTTGAAGTGCGGTGTTGTGAGGTGTTGTGGACACTTTTGATGAGTTTGGTGAATGTTGCATTTTTTTTGCGAAATTTTTATGTTGATGGGTTTTTTTTGAAGATTTTTTTAGTGTGATTTCAATATTGCATTTGATGTAGGTATTTAGAATGATTTTTGAGGGATAATTCGATTTGACGAAATTATTACTGTTGGGGTTAATATATTAATATTTTATTGGAAGGCTCTTATTTATACTCATTGTCTTGATTCTATGAAATGTAAAGATATCGATAAAATGCTATTTTTATATATTCCAACTGTTGTATAATAATTTCTACCGAGTAATGTTTTCGTATATTCGATTTTTTTCTTAAAAATCAATCTAAATTTTCATGTCAAATGCAATATTAAGAACTAAACTTGATTTCCCTATAAATCTTGAAAAAAACTATAAACTCATTTAATACAAATTTTACAAAAAAATATATAACATTTCATCTAAATGTATCATATAAACAAACATATGAGCAGTTTAGAGATAAACATGATTTAATCTTCTTAAAAAAAATCTAAATGAAAAAGTCCTTGGTATATTCTTAACTTTCTTTGGGTAAAACGTATTTCCTGAATAAATAAGATAAATACCATTAAATAACAAAATTAATTTGGCTTCCGGATAATAAATCATTTATTTCAGAAGACATTTTAATTAATTCTGTACTCTAATATAAGCTGATCACATTTATAGCACATTATAAAAAAAATATGTACCTATATTCATAATTTCTTAAACATTTGATCGTTTTTTTCGACTTCTCACTTTATGGAATCAATTACATTTAGTTCCGAACGACTCTTAAGTACATTAAATTTAATTTACATAGATTAGATTCGTCTACGAACCACAGTTTTACAAGCACTGAAGCATAACGAAGAACTCCGCATTAGCATAATTTATATGCGAGCGGTTGCGTTTCGGTTGCACGTTCAATGTCGCGCCCCTTTCGCTCCCATGGGACTGTTTTGTCGGCTAAAATAACTCCTAACACGTTTACCGAAAGCATTTTTAGACCTTTTATGTACTCAAGTCAATCTAGATTAGTCGCCGAATCGCCGAGACTAAAAATATCGCCATAAAAAGTTATTTAATTTGACGAAAATCCGCTTAGAAGTTCGATTTGTCGACTCGAATTCGCTTCATTAAACAAAACGACTTACGTATTAAAAAAGTAAAAATATCGTCCTTAAGTAAATTATTTGAATATTTAAAGTCAACATTCGAATTTTTAATGATCAGTATTCATAAATGTACAGTATTTATATTAAATTTTAGACATTTAAAATCCAACTGCTCAGTGTTTCATTTTTAATCTCTCGATACAAACATAACATTAGCTCATAAACCAACAAAAAATTAAACTAATTTCGATTTGTAATACATGAAAAGGCACTAAATTGAATCAATATATTGATTAATCAATCAATAATGATGACACATATAATTTCAATTGCAGATTTTGGCGCCATTCGTAAACAAGCGCAAGTTTAACCCATTAAGCGCGGTCGTTAATCGGCTAATGAGCTTTTCAATTTTGTAATCTTTCCTTCATTTACATCTTAATTGCGAACGAAGCCTCGTGCTGGTTAATTTATTCGAAAAAAATACGAGTTAAACGAAAATAGTGGAACTCGAGACCATCTCTCGGGTGTACCTAATCGTTTTCGTGAAGCTTACGACATTTAATAAGCGTTCGAGTAATTAACTCGAATGTCTACGTCGATTATAGACATGTCTATATATCGTGAAAATGAAAAATGAAAAATTAATGTGTAATTGATTTGAATAGTTTTTTTTTCTATATAAAAAAACTGCTGATTTTTCGGCAGAGGAACTTTCCGAAGTAATTGTATGCAAATCTGGATTAGTTTCTGCATCAATTTAACATTTCAAATTTCTATCATTTGACAGTTCTCAAGTGGGCTTTTTTATAGCCTAGTCGTAGCAAATATTATGCATAACCTACACATGAAACAGAATTTACTATGGAAACGAGAAAAACAGTTCACAATCGACTTTAAATCCAAAGATTCTCGAGCAACTCCAGGTTACAGTAAGTATTTGAAGAAACTAAACAAATTACTGAAATCGTTTAAGAAGCAAAAGAGAAATATTTTTTTCTGAAAAGATGACTTTTTTTGTTTTCAAGATTATTTAATTTTATTAACGATTACGTTTTTCAAAAAAATATTTCATCAACTATAAGAATATTAAAAAAAATGTGCAAATCTATTACATACTATAACTTAAGCATGAAAAGATAATAGTATTAAAATTAAATAAAAAATCAACTTTATCTCCAAACATAAACATTTTTATATTAGTTAATATGTATAAAATGAAAAGGTTATTTTAAAGAATGTAAAAAGATTCGAAAATCGCAAAAAAAACTATGAAATCTTTCGACACGATAATCGCCATAAACGTTTTGACCCGTTGACCCTTTTGTTCTCACTTTCTAAGAAAGAGATTTCAATCGTAACCCAACAAAGACAAACCCAAAATTAAAAAATAATACATATATTAATAATATGAGATTTAACAAAACGCATACATATTTTCTTAGAAAACATTTTCTCTTTTGATTTATCGAGCAATAATTGGGTTCTTTGTAATCGCCGATGTTTCCGTTTGATTAATTAATCAACGTTTATTTTCATTCGATTTTATTTTTTTCTTAGTAATGAACGTGATATTTTTATATTTAATCAATACTGATGTCTTAAATTGAATAATAGTAAAATTTATGTTATTTTAGATGTGAATTATTAAAATAAAACTCACGATTATACCTTAAATAATCATTCCAAATGTATTATTGCAGGAAGATATGAAATTAATACAATGTTTAATCTGCGCCTATTTTATGCAATCTTCATAACAGCAGCGTAGAGTGAATTGCAACTCGAGCGTCATTGAGGCAGACAAATTAGTGCTATTATCGTATTAGACGTTCAATCGAAAAACATTAAAATTTTAAATTGAAAAGAAGGTTTCGATTTTCTTACATCGCACTCGTTTAATAAGCATGTGATGCTTCCAATCGATGGTCGATAATAAATCACATTTAACACGACTTTTAATTACGAGAACGTCGAACGCTTTGAATAATGAACAATGAGCGGCGTGAAAAAAGTTGAAACAATACCAGAAAAGATAAAAAAAATGTATATACATACATATATAAAATTGACTTCGAGGAGTAAAAAATTATACTGATGACTCCCAAAAGTCGAACCCTTCGAAGAACTTTCCCATAAATAATCGGATTGATTTCGTATCGGGGAAAAATTTGTTGCGGTTAATGTGTTATTTCATTTTGAATTTCGATTTATCTTCTTCTACTCGTTTCTGGAAATGTCAATTGAATTGTGTATAAAATCTATTTATTTCAAAATTAACATACAAAACAAATAATAGATCTCTTACTTACTCTTCAGAGTTTCTAGATTAGACTAAAATGTGAATTAATTGATAAATTAGCGGTTCAAAGCTAAACGTGACAAACTCCATAAAAAGAAGAAACCGAGAAAAGCCGCGTTTGATGTGTTTTTTAGAATTTCTTTGACATTTAAATTTCCTTTTTTTTTAATTGGAGTTAACCACGTTTATCTATGAGTGGTTCAAATGTAAAATTATTACTAAGTTATTATAAGGAACTGCTATAAATAACGACTGAAAAGTCCAAGGGGTACAAGTGACATTATTGCCGAAATTGAACTGGAATCGCTTCTATGTACACTCATATATTTGGTGGCAAAAGGATATAAACGAACTTAGAAACGTGTACCGAGATATATCATCAAATCCCTCGACCTCCTCTTAATACATGTAGGTACGTACTCTACTTTGAGCGCACTTTTCTTGAAATCACATATGACGACTGAAAAGGCCCAGGGGTACAAGTGACATTCTTGCCGAAATTATGTACAGGAATCCCTTCTATGCACGCTCATTTACTCGGTGGCAAAAGGATATAAACGAATTCAGAACGAGTCGACTTTGAACGCACTTTTCTCGAAATCACAGCGATGTGACTTGTGCTCCTTGGCCTTTTCAGTCGTCATATACTCCTTGAGTCATCGAATGAAACTCGACCTGAATTGAATCGCGCTTATGGCCAACGATTTTCCTTCATCAGCGCCATCTCTGGGCGGAATATCGAAGCGATTTCGCGTCCGCCATTACCAGGGGCGGATCGAATCGGGGCCCGTCACGACTTCCCTTACAAAAGTGGGCCCCCGGGCGAATGGGGCCCCCGATGCGTGCCACCGCGGCCCCCCCGAGTCGTGCCGCCCCTGAGGCCCATTGCAAAATGCCCAATATGCAAATTAAATGGGTTTTTTTTTTCAATGGTGATCAAATGTGACAGTGGTGTAAGTCTAAATACTTTCGTTCTGATGAGGAGTAAAGTATTTCATAAAAAATAATAGAATTGGATTGTATGGGCGAGTTTACACGCAAGTTGTGTAACCGACACCGTAACTTGAATAAAAGGATAGATCCATACAATAGAAAGGAGATGCGTATATACATAAAAAATGTACCTATTTGTCAGATTTCTATTTGCGAACTGTCAATTTTTCAGAACGGCTTGAAAGTTCGATGAGTTCCAAGTAATTCTGATAAGAAACTCATACGAAAATTTACCCCTGAAAAAAAAACTTAAATTCAAACCTTTTCAGACCACTTTACTTCAATAATTTACTCCAAACAGTCCAATATAAATCATATACGATGACTGAAAAGGTCAAGAGGTACAAGTGACAAGTGAGAAAAGCGCTTTCAAAGTTGAGCATGTACTAGGAAGAGGTCGAGTGATTTGATGATATATCTCGGTACACGTTCCAAGTTCGTTTATATCCTTTTGCCACCAAGTATATGAGCGCACATAATAGCAATTCCTTTACATAACTCGATTTCGGCAAAAATGTCACTTGTACACTTTAGCCATTTCAGTCGTCATACGATTCCTATAAAATATACTTGAAGAACTTTGCAAATATGAATCAAAACAGCTCCATAAACCTTCAATATCTACATAAAGATTCCTCCGAGGATCTGAAGCAACCAATCGAATTCAATCACTCCAAGTAGCATCAATGAATCGAAGCATACAATTATCGCGAATTTCCAAACCGAGTGACCTACGTGCTCGGAATGGCCAAGAGTCCCAAGGAGCATTCTCACGACTCTTCTTCGGGGAGCTTCTTCTCCATCATCAGGGGATCCTCGAATCTAACCCAATTAGGCCCTCGGGAACGTGACCAGTTTTCGAAATTCGATTTGAACACAGGTAGCCCTGAGATGGGATCCGCCCAAAGTCTAATCAGTCCCGCCCACCTGGTTGCTCAATTAGTAATTAGACGATGGTGTTGATTTTGGTGCCTTCGAACCTCGATTTGGGATGTAGGATCGAAATTGAGGCGGATGGGTTGTGAAATTTCAATAAATGTACCTATTGGTGGGTCCTAATTGAGGATATAGGAATGATGGTCGAAGGTCACAATTGACGACTGAAATGGTCAAAGAGTACAAATGACTTTGGGGTGATTTCTAGAAAAGCAACATCAATGTTGAGCATGTACATACCTACATGTATTAAGAAGAAGTAAGTCGAGTCATTTGCTGATATATCTCGGTATACTTTCCAAGTTTGTTTATATGATTTTGACACCAAATATAAGAGAGTACATAGAAGCGATTCCTGTACATAATTCAATTTCGGCAAAAATTTTCAACAATTCAAGGAATTGTTCCGAATAGAGTTGCGTGTCCCGATCCTGGACTCGGTCGTTTACAATAAAGATATGTATTTTTTTTTTTTTTTGTAATGTGTACGAAATAAAATGTTTCGTCGTTTCCAAAAAACGAAATCGTATCGCAGACACAAAGTCGTGAACGAGTATACCCCGTTGATTATATAGGACAACGTAGAAAAATGTCGGATTTCTGTGGGAAACTAATGAATGCGTCTTCTAATGTTATTATGCCGTTTTGTTTCAGTTTTTATTCGC
The DNA here is from genome assembly GCA_024721215.1 of Cheumatopsyche charites. Taxonomy (NCBI): domain Eukaryota; kingdom Metazoa; phylum Arthropoda; class Insecta; order Trichoptera; family Hydropsychidae; genus Cheumatopsyche; species Cheumatopsyche charites. Next base: position 563,777 of record CM045588.1, read on the forward strand.
CGCGTTTTCCGCACAATATAATTTGATGCCGGGACTCGGAATGTGCGAGAGGAATGTTTGCTTAAACTTGTTATTATTTTCATTTCGCATATTTTTTATTCCTTTTTTGCTTAAGTAGGTGTATGTGGTTCTCTCCCACGATTTGTCAAATTTATTTTTTGAATACAGATTTCCATTAGAACTTTTATTAGAACCTGTAGTATATTATTTTTACTATATTTATGTATTATCGAATTAATCCATGTTTGAAAGTTATAACACTGCGCTGATGTTAGTAACTATGTATAGGTTATTCGAAATGCAAAAATAATCGCATACAAATCCTGTTAAAACATACATCGTGAAAAAAATCTCAACATGTTAATATTTCAATTTATAATTCTTTTTGCGACTTATAAATATAATGTGTTTCAAATTTGATTTCTCAAATTTGTTTTATACTAGAAAAATAAATGTTTTTATAATCATGTTTTCGATTTTTATGGCCAAATATTGAACTGTCAAAGTGACGACACCGCTTACATTGGTTTGTTTATTGAAAGATCTTTAATGTAAGAATTTTTAGTCAAAATTACTTTACAATTTCGTATAGAAACATATAAATTTACATATTTCAAAATTAGAAGTCTTAAAGTTTATAAAAAAATATAATTTTGATACAATCGGCTTTTCTAACCTCAAAATTTGACAGATTGCCCAAACAAATATGTTTATCTTTCAATTTAACTCTGTTTCAGAATGTGACTGTGCTGAGTTAAAAACAAAACCACTTTCTTATCTTATGCCCGCCATCGTCTTACATCAGCGTGTCTCAAATATTAACCCGATAGAAGTCCTAATCCGATGAAAGAAATGTTTTTTTAAATTAAAAAAAATTAACCCAGCCAATTTTAATATATTGGCAGTAATTTTTTGTGTGTGATTTTGGCTGTGATCAAATACAAAAGATCTAAAATATTATTTTCAAAGATAATAAAATAAAATCACATTCACAATGTCCGACGCTTGGCAACAGCTACAAGCTATGAAGAGCAAACAGAACAGCTATCGGGAACGTTTAGAAAAACGAAAAAAGGAGCGACAGGATATATTGGGTGCTTCCCTCGGAGTCCCTCTGAGCGCCGAAGGTTCTCCAGGAGCCATCAGAGCTGAAAGGAGTGTGCCGAGTCCTTGCACTCTCAAAAATGAAAACTGTAATCATATTTTTTTCAATTCATATATCCGTTCTATAGTTTTCGATTTTCTTCCATCAATTCCTTGATTTCAGCTGATTCACAGTCAAAGTTCGAAGAGATGGTGGAAACAGAGCATGGATTATTGAGGGTTTTGTCAAATTTAACTTTACAGTTACCGATAACGTGTCGAGAAATATCGGCGTTGGTCGGTAAAGATGTTAACCCCAACACCGTTGCTAGTTTGCTCCACAAATTTGCTGCTCAGCTTCTGATTGTGTATGTATTGCAAGTTTTTGGTTGTCACACAATTTTCATAAATTTTAGCATGATTTTCATTAAAGGGTGAAAGAAACTACAAAAGATCCGACTTCTCAAGTTCAGTTAGAAGTTCAATCGATAGAGCATGTTAAATTGGCCGCTATGGTGAACGAAATGGGCTTTGATTCTAACGAAAAAAATAATTCTAAGAATTTAGATGAAACTGCAACTGCGAGAAAAAGAAAAGGTTTTCAAATCATTTCAATTTTACTCAAGTACTTATCATAAATAAAGCGTTAATTGAATTTTTCGGATATTTAAAGGCGATGATGAATCTGAATCTGTAAGCGGAAAATTATCAAAATCTAACAGTGAAAAAGATGATAAAAAATCCAAAAAAGGAGAACCAGACATATTAGTGAGTTTTTGTCGTTATATAATAATATATACTTTTACTAAGTCCCAGTTTTTCAATCGTCAGTTAGCAGTAACTGTTTATTATAACTATCGAATTTTATGGAATAAACATTTGCTTAACAATTAATCAATAAATCAGATATATTTATTGTATTTTGCAGTCATTACTCGCTATGCCTTCGAGTAGAGAGAAAGAGAATAAAAAGATGGGCGAAGAAATTTTAGATTTATTGAGCAAACCCACAGCTAAAGAAAGATCTCTTGCTGAAAAGTTCAAATCTCAAGGAGGTACTCAAGTGAAAGAATACTGTCCGCATGGAACTAGAGCCGAGTGTATGCGAAATTACAACTCTCAAAAGCAATCATCAGCTAACACACCAGAAAATAACGGAAACAATCAATCAAATGAAAAAGATGTGAGAGATTCTTCCCAGACTAAGTCAGAAAGCAGTAATGGGTACTCTTGTGAAAAGTTACACTTTAAAAAAATCATTCAGATGCACACTGATGAATCATTGGGTGATTGTTCATTCCTCAACACGTGTTTTCATATGGATACTTGCAAGTAAATCGAATTATTCTGCATCTTTTAATGTCTCTTATTCTCATTTCATGTATGCGTTGGATATTTTTACAGATATGTTCATTACAAAGTAGATGGAGCTGTAAATCAATCTAAAGAATCTGACTCATCTAATGGAAATGGATCTTCTAGCAAGGCATTGCAATCTTCGAATTCAAGCTCGAACGCACAGAATGGATCGAGTGTGTATTAGTTGTGATATGTGATTGTAATGTGATATTTTACAATGTTAACGACTCTTTCGTTTTAGTGTCAAAAAGTTCTATAAGTTCTGCTCTCAATCGAGTTTCAAATTTGGGCGTTGCTCCTAGCGATTCTATGACGCTATATCCACCACAATGGGTGCAGTGTGATCTTAGATTTTTAGATATGACAGTTTTAGGTGAGAAATTTCATGTACATATGTACATGAGTCATGTTAGAATTCTATCCATCATTAGAAACCTAAATATACTAACCAAAAAATATTATACATTATAGGAAAATTTGCTGTGATAATGGCTGATCCTCCGTGGGACATTCATATGGAATTACCATATGGTACAATGTCCGATGATGAAATGAGACAATTAGGAATACCGCAACTACAAGATCAGGGTCTTATTTTCCTTTGGGTAACTGGAAGGTGAAAATTCATTTTTTATTTTCATTTATAAAATTTATGTATAAAACACTGACAAACATCTTGCTGAACCTTCAGAAACTGAAATTTTAGCTTTTGATTGATGAAAATATGAAGTTATAGTAATATTTGAAGTTTCAACACACATACTCCCAAACAATGATATTGACATAACTTATCGACAATATTATTGATCATCTCAAATAATTTAAGATTTGAATGTTCCTATTTTTGATCTTATGAAATTGAAATAATTTCTTAATTGTTCTTTTATTTCCTTAGAGCTATGGAATTGGGTAGAGAATGTTTAAAACTTTGGGGATATGATAGAGTCGACGAATTGATTTGGGTGAAAACTAACCAACTTCAAAGGATAATTCGAACAGGACGTACTGGTCATTGGTTGAATCATGGAAAAGAACATTGCTTGGTAATGAAATCTTACATATTTCAGTCAAAAGTATATGTATATTATGTATCATATAATATTATCATTGAAAATTTCAGGTTGGAATGAAAGGAAATCCACCGAATTTGAATCGTGGTCTTGACTGTGATGTTATCGTAGCTGAAGTGAGAGCAACTTCTCACAAACCTGATGAAATCTATGGCATCATTGAACGTTTGAGTCCGGGGACTAGAAAAATTGAGTTGTTCGGAAGACCGCATAATGTTCAACCAAATTGGTAATATTTTATAATTTTTGGTTTAAATAGGCTGTTATTATTCAAATGAATGATTCTGATGTTTCTATACTTGTTTTCCAGGATTACTCTCGGTAATCAAGTGGATGGTGTGAGATTGATAGATCCTGAACTCATTCAAGCTTTTGAAAAGCGTTATCCTGATGGAAATTGTATGAATCCAAAGCCAGATGTAGTGCTTAATTTTCCTGATAAGAATATGTAGTTTAATTCTATAATTGAATTTAAAATCTTATTATGTTTATCATAATATTATTTGTATGATTAGTTTATCATTATAGGTTTGAAATGTTTTTTTTTTAAGTATTGTATTTTAATATTGATCATGTTTATATTTTAGATTCTTTTTAAGTGTTCGAAATATTTATGCTGCATTTTCAATTGATTTGAAATTAAAATCTTCACTTTATAATAAAAGATGGATATTGATTTTGTAAACAGCTTATACGAAAAAATGTACATATTGAAAAATCTGACTATTTAATAAAAGTTTGAATTATTTACAATCGACACTTGATGATCTCATTAATTATGATACCTTGAATCGACAAAGTAATAAGAGTTGATCTTTGAAGTGAAATCTGAATCCAAGAAATAGACCTTTGGTGTAATATGATTTGAAATTCACCGATCATTTGAACTTTGCTTTAATGAAAGTGTATTCAACATTAAATTAATTAATACAATGAACAAAAAATAAAATTTATTAGGAAAATCGAGCATGTGGATAGATCACACAATCTTATTATCCAATTTGATCAATTTAAATTTGTTCAAAACGATTGCACAACATTTACAATTCGATATCCTGTTTCATTACAGTTCAAATTTAAGTACACATATTTAACAGTTCATATTGTTTGTTTCAATTTAGCACTCTGGTGATAATTTGTATTTGAAAATGAAATAACTTCCGCACTCTTTTCCATGATACAATGCAAATCGAGCCTTATGTAAGTACCTACTAATTTATTTATTTCATTATAATTATTATATTTAATTGGTAGAAATGTTATTTATATGAATTGTAACAATTGTATTAAATCATCAATACATATAATAAAAATAATTAATAATAGATGGAAATATTTAGTCTGTGATATTCAATAAACATCCTTATATACATGAGTATAGAACACAAATTTGAATGTAAATTACTTAAAATCGGCATCGTATTTGCATGTAAACGGCACCGAAACGGCATTGACATTTCAAACTCAAAAGCCACTTAAATACTAATAAATTGATACAATTATAGTATTTATAAACATTGTACATAAAGGATATATTTGAAAAACATAAGATAGAAATCGGCATCGTATTTATAGGCATTGCGGCATCGAAGTGGCCAGCTGTCACGTATTAGCCGGCGGCGACGGCTGGCCGTCGGACGTCTGTTGCGATATTTTTAAGTTTCGCGCTCAAAATCAGTGTAATTTTCAAAAATAAAAATACTAGCATTTTTATTAGTGAGCACGAAAATCTAGTCATGGAAATCATGGACTACGAGTATCTCTCGTCCGAGCACCTAGCCGGCTTCGACTCCTACAAGGTTATTTGATCACAATTACTATAATTTATTGTTTATTGAGCTAATCATTCATATTAATTTACGATCCGTTCGAATTCAATTGGAAATACTCGTATAATGTATTCATATGTCGATTGTTTCGATACATTGATCGTGTTGTGATGTTTTCTGAAAATTTCTACTATGTGACTGTTATTTTCCATCATTTTTTGTATAATTCAATCTATTTTTCATATTTAACTATGGTTTGATTGATTAACGCGCGAAAACTTAACGTTTTGAATGTTTCCGGTGTTGGCGCTGGTCATAACCTCAAACTTGTCATCTTCATATGCGCACGCCCTTTTTATTTATCTTTTCAGCTATTTTTATTAATTTCAATGTTTTCTATTGATATATTCGTGTTTTATTTATGCATTTTCAAAATATAAATCAAGTTTTTACAATTCGAATATAAACCGTTTATCGGGGAATGGGGTTAAGTCCACTTTTATTTTTTCCATCATTCAGATTGAATAAATTTTATTTAAAAAAAATATTTCATGCAAAAAATAATATATTTAATTTAAAACACATTCAATATATTGTTGATGAATGAAATGGTTTAAGTCTACTGATTTATTATTAACATAAATTTAGTGAAAAATCAAATTTAAATCGAATTCCGCATTGAAATCATATACATAATTCAAAAACGTGTCATCCTTGAAGCGACTTGATTATTTTGATTTTAGCAGAAACTGTAAAATTAACAAATATTGTGACAAGGAAGTTATAAAATATGTAGTTTCGACACTAAGGGCGACGGCAGACGTGAAAAAGCATTGTTTAGTTATTTATTTTTTCTTATTTATACGTTCAAAACTAAATGTAAGATAAATAGCCACATATTTTTCGTGTATCTAATTTAACTGTTACATAATTAATTTGTATTTTTTCTATATAACATTTGTATGTCAAGCAGTAAACTACTACTAATCTTTATACGAATATTTTATCTTGATTCTTGAACATCGCTATCTATTTCAGTAAAAATATTAGTTTCATAATATTGAGAAAAAAAAATGTACTTTGGATGCCCTCTTCGAAATTACATACTATTTAATCGAGCGATTTCTAAATTTTCTCAATCGAATGTGAAAACTCGATAAATAAAACTTTGGACTTTCGGGTGGAATCGGATTTCTAATAAGTTTTCTTTGGAAAAAAAATTATAAACCGTCGATGTCGATATAGTTGATCGATCTTGCAAATATTCATAAATTAATTGAAGAAACAATGATGGTAATTAATGCAGAGTCCTAAGGGGTTAATAATATTCATCGATTCACATTCGACCTATCTTCACCTTTGAATGGTTTGAAGAAAGAAAAACTAAATAAATACGTTTCATTTTTACTGAAAAAATAATGAAAATTACAACCGTATGAAATGTCTACTTTTTTTCTACAATCATTATCTAATTATCGAAATCGATAGTTAGACACGCAACTCTAATTACAATCACTCATTGCATTGTTCGGCTTCAATTATTCTTATTAATCCTTCATATATTATATAATCAGACTAATTTATATGTGTATTTAATATTTATGTGAACTGCACTCGCAATAAGAATTTTATTCATTGTATTTAAATTTGTTGTCACTTTCAGTTGATACTCAACGAGCTATTCTGTATTAGTTTGTCATAAAACCAGTCAATGAAATATTTGACAAATCAGATAAGTCAAATACAACATCAGCTGATTATATTTATGACTGTTTTACAACAGAAACGGCTATCTGTATGAAATTCGTAATAGGAAAAAAACGGATTTTCTATCATTTGAATTTATCGAAAACGAATGTTGTTAATTTATATTAACATTTTTACTATTTTTTAACGAATTAACGTTTAAATTTAAATCAATCAATCGGTTGGTTGAGCTCATCATAATGCAAGGTTAAATCACAAAGAAACAGAAAAAAATCACTATTGTTGAAATTCGTGGCTAAATTGAATCGTATATTTTTTAATATTTTGGAGTTATACCAGTTTTCGCTCCTATTAAAATGTAGAATTTTATTAAAGTCGTTCAGAAATTCAAGTTCAACGACTTAGGTTTCAAAGGGTCAACGATATCATGAAGTTGCCTTTATCGTATGTTACATATTTTTTTATTAAAACGTATTGAAACGAAATATATGTATATTTTTATCGATATTGAAGGGACGCTTCAATACATTCCTGAACGATCAATATGATTTTCCGTCAATATTATAACGATTTATTGACAATATTATCGGTATTTAGAGGGGAAAGACACTCGAGATGTCATAAACAATCGAGAACATTTTGATTACTACGAGTTTTCCACTTTGATGTCGATATTTTCCATTTCAAATTCCCCACTGTTTTTGATGAAACCTGTAGAAATGTAATGATCAGTATTTAAATGAAATAATGATAAACAACTCTCAATAGTTTTCCAGTAATTTCAAACCAAAGTTACATCAAAATTGGCGAGAATAGATTTGTTCCCTTCTAAAGATTCGCTATAACCTTGAAGACTGCAATGATTTTTTTTTCCATTTCTCATGATGCATTCGTGTCTTCGGACGATAAGGTGTCCACATCGACCTCATAATGTTCAGATAACGAAGAGTTCGACTCGGATCGTCTCCATGTTCTTCAAGTCACGCCACTTTCGTAATATTGATCTTTTGCATCGTGGAAAAAAATTGGATCAAATGTCCATCGTTTACAGTACAATGATCAATTTTCCTATGAAAAGTGTCTATTAGTATTTTTTTTATTTAAAATCTCTTTCATTAATTGTGTAATTTTAATAGAGAAATTATGATTTTGCTGATATGCAATAACTACATGTTTATTGTGCAGTTTAATTGTGAACACTCCTTTAGAAACGTAACTGCAGTTTTAAGGAAGAAAGTATGTAATTAGTTTTTTTCCAGCTGTACTGAATTTGATTAAAATTTATCACAATTTAGGTTATGTTGTGTTACCGCATTGCGTTTTTTCGTTGTTTTTGATACGTTTCAGAGATAATATAGAATTCATGTTGATAAGGCTGTTTAAATACACATGATGGTTCAAGTTAGAATGTAATTTCCAATGATAAACCAATGATTGGAAAAATATATAGTTTAGAATCCCAAAATTGATATTGTTTGTTTATTTTATCCTTTCCTGAATTGAACTGAAAGATTTTAGTTTTTCGTTAAAAATATACCTACATCTGGAACATTTCCTGAAAAATATCGCCTGTTTTCGTAACAGACAAGATTGTGAGATAATAATAATATATCATAAGTGAATTATGATTAATAATTTTCATTAATTAATATGATTAATAATAATTTTAAAGAATTTTGTATATTTTGAAAATTTGGCGGCAACTTGAATGTTTTGATCGACTATCTCCATAGTAGCGAAATGTTCGCGTGTCGTTCGCAATAAATCGATAAATGGTCTATATAGGGGCTTTTGGGCGAATTTAATGCAAACTAGACCTATTTTTCACATACAGGGTGTACCGATAAATATTTCCAATTATTTATTTTTAAAATTTAAGACCTATTTTTCGTTCTGGATTCCCACAAAAGCGAAAAAGGCAATACATAGTTTCTTATTAGACGAACGAAAAACGTTCCCCCTTGTAATCCACCTTTGGAAACGATTTTTTTTCTAGCTAGAAACCCTATTTTTTTTCTCGCTCTAAAAACATGACAATAGTAACGAACGAAATTCAAAAAAATGACCACAATTCTCGATTCAATAAATAGGTAATATAAAAATAAGTCGGAAGTTGGATTAGGTTATGTTTTGTTATTATAATAGATTTGTGGGTATTTTCAGATTATTTCGTCGATTTCAACGGCAAATTGTGAAATAATTGCACATGTGAAATTTTACCCATTCTTTTATATTTGATAGTTTAAGTCAATGAACTTTATACTCAAAAGATAATTACTGAACAAACTAGTTCAGCATTCTTTTGCTATATTGTGTACCTATTTCAGTCTAATAATAAAATAGACTCGTACCTATATTTTAGGTCAATTTGTAAAATAGAACGTTTGTTTTTTCATCTGACCCGGTTACTCCTTCAAATTCACAGTGGTGACCTTCATTTATTTAGTCTTTTTTTACTATGATTTTCAGATGATGATGATGATTTTATAATCTCATCGAAGACAATGATTTTGTTTGCAATCGCTTATATATTATTTTCAGTCGGTCATTTTATAAAGTGGAATTATTATAATGTTTGTGTTTCAAAAAGGAGCATGTTGAGAGAAGGCGGGGCATTATCAACAAGAGTATTCTGTTTCCTTGTAATAACAAAGTTATCAGGTGTATCTTGGAAGAAATTGACCTTCTTCTATATATAATTCAAGTTTGCGATGGCTTTTTCTTAATAAAGTATGTCAAAAGAATTAGTTCAAGAATGGTAATAAAATTAAAGCTGTCTTAAATGAACATGTGCAAATTTATTATTTGTACAATAAATTCTTAACGATTTATTCAATGCTTGTATAGAAAAGATGAGTATACATATGTATAGAATTTCCATTTCAAATAAAATCATTTTCAATTCAAGATAAGTATTTTTAAAATTGAATCAAACCGTTTTAATAACGGTGTATGCGTTAACGGAGTTATGTATTCTAATGTGGTTTCTTTCTATTTTTGAAATATTCGACTTGAAGTGGTAAACCAGAATAATATGTATGCATATATCCAGATTTTTTTTTATGATACGCATCCAACACAATTTGGAAGTGCTTGACCTACCCCTGCAGCATTACGATGCAAAACGTGATATTGATGAGCTTTTTCCGGCAAAGGGCGTCAATTTAAAAATGTTGCACAAAAAGGTTCCACGATCTTGTTTTATGTCTTAAAAATATTACCATAATTATGATAGTGGCAGGGATAAGAAAAATCAGAAACAATAAGTTTCTATTTTATGTTTATTACCATAAACCATTGAGTATCATAATATGTTTAATATTATGTGATTATTATATCATGTCCCATGTCATAATAAATTCAGATTTTTTTTTAGAAACTGGTCTTAACCCGAAAATCAAGGTTGAATAGTCACCATTGCCCCAAATTCAAATCGAATTGTACATATTTATTTTTGTTTCCGAACATTTTATTTAACCAATGTTTTAAGTGCAACTATCTTCATTTACACATCCACAATAACAATTCTTATATTTTGATTTCAGTACAGTTCGATGGACACCAGCCCCATCAGTGTATATATTATGCATCCGTTTTGGAACAGACTAGTCGAAGTGAGTATTTTTAATCTCACATATTAAATTTTTGTACAGTAGAACCTCTGTTATATATTAATTTTTCAGTACATGCCAAGATGGGTTGCTCCAAACTTGATGACATTCGTTGGCTTTTTGCTGACTGCATTAAACTTCTTAGTGGTAGCGTATTTTGACTATAATTTCTTAGCGTCGGCTGAGCCTCCAGTCTCTCCGTCTATCTCTCCTCTACCTCGTTGGCTTTGGTTACTTATCGGAATATCTCTATTTGTAGCTTACACTTTAGGTATTACTAAAACAAGTTTTTGTATATCTAAATCTATATATTGTATATTAAAGAGTTTTTTTGTGTTTCAGATGGTATCGATGGAAAACAAGCGCGAAGAACCAAATCATCGGGACCTTTAGGTGAATTGTTCGACCACGGATTAGACTCGTATGCTGCTTCCCTTGTGCCGATATGTCTATATTCATGTTTCGGCCGAGTAGAGCATACAATTCCCGTGTGGAGGATGTATTTCGTCATTTGGAACATATTGATCAGTTTCTATTTGAGCCATTGGGAGAAGTACAACACCGGAGTTCTCTTTTTGCCTTGGGGATACGACTTTGGAATGATTGTTAGTTCTGCGTTGTTAAAAGCATTTTTGATGTTTCTACTGCTTCATTTTTTTCTTTTTAATTTCAGAGTTCTGCTTTCGTATTCATAGCTACTGGAATATATGGTCATCTCATGTGGAAAATGGATTTTCCTTTCGGACTAAACTCTGGAACGTTTTTTGAGCTACTGATTCACGTGACTTCTTTTGGTTGCAACATTCCAGTTTCTTTGTGGAATGTATACGTGTAAGTTCATTTGAAAAAATGTTGAATTTAGAGATGGTTTGCCTTTGGATTCAATTTGTTGTATTGTGATAGATCCTATCGTGACAAAACCGGAAAGGATCACAGCTTCATGGAAGCCATTCGACCACTTTGGGCTCTCCTGAGCATCATAGTCTTATGCACCATTTGGGTTGTATTGTCACCCAATGATATAATGGATTATGACCCTCGACTTGTGTATACCATTATGGCTACACTCTTCAGCAACGTAACAGTGAGTATACATTGAAAAGCATATGACTTTATTGAATTGAATGCTTAATTTGTAATTTTCATTCACAGACCAGATTGATAGTCGCTCAGATGAGTAATACGAGATGTGAAGTACTCAACTTGCTGATAATTCCATTCGCAACTGCGATTTTCATCAGCGTTCAAATTCCCAGATTAGAACTGTTCATGGCGTACTCAGTTTGTTTGTTCATCATTGGTTTACATTTACACTACGGCACTTGTGTGGTGAGATTTAGTTTTAAATCTTACATTATAGCGTTATATGCGAATTTGTTTACAGAATTTATTTATTAAATCATATAATATTTGCAGTGATTTAAGTTCTAGGAACTTTCTTTTACATCCACTAATGCCTTATCATTGAATAATAACCTCTTCCTCCACTTTCATGACTCAATTTACTGCAAATGCAATTCAAAATGTAAAATAATATTAAACAGCTGTGTTACGTGTTTGTTTCATAACTAATTTTACATTTTCAGGTCAGGCAAATGTGTCGGCACTTCAAAGTGGATTGTTTCAAAATCAAATTGCACGACTAATGTCTGCCTTAAGTGTTCCTGGCCTGCAACAAGATATAATTCCTAGTTAAAGATGCTTAAATCATTCTTTCCTGATCGACGATTTTGAAGATCTATTTGTGTTTTTTATATGACATATCTTTTGTGACATACCAATAATATCATTATAATATAACGTATTACTAACCTTATTTACGTCTATGTATAAATAATTACGTGAGGAAAATGAAAACGAGTCAAATTTAGTCAGATAATAATTTTACTTAGAGAATTAGCTAATTGTATGTACATTGCTAGCGAGCCATTGTTGTTGAAGTCAATTGTGTATATTTTTATAAAGGATATTTTTAGTTTAACGATCCATTCTTAGATAGTATAGTGAATCTAGTTGATGCCGAACAGTTACGAGTGTATATTTTTGTCAATGCACCGTACATAAAGCATTCGGCATATTTGATAATTGATAAATTGTAAGTTAACAATAAACATAAGGTTGTGGATCACCCTTATGATTGTTTTGAGATTATTTTACTTTCATGTTTCTGAGCCAAGGTGACTTTCCACTCATCTTTTTATATTTATTATAAATTATAACAATTCATCACTTTCATCTATGCTTATGTACAATCACAATCATGCAGTTTCAGAACTACATATATTCATTTCTTTTGCTCTCACGTCATTAGAAATATAAAATAATTTATGAAACTGTACAAGTATGATAATATTTTGTTTGAAAATATGAAATATTTCTTAACACACCATTGTTTGGAATGAGTTCGAATTTAGCTAAGACATTCTATCCGAAACTAATATTCGGCTTATTTCCATATTTACACTAGCATATGTGCGATATCAAGGCATTTGTTCAATTTTACCAGAAAATTTAATATTTTTATTGGATTGCTAAATACGATTGTCCCAAATGTTGAGTGTGAGAATTGTATTTTTAAGGAATAGGTACCAAAAATTTCAAGGCTTACTGAATTATTTATTTCTTCCAACTTAAATTTATATTGTTAGTCTTAATATTTATTTGTAAATTTGATGAACAAATTTTATCAGAGTGTAATGAACAACCATACCATGGGGATGTAATAATTTCACGACTCTAATTACATACTCACCGATGATATTTTACAGTCGAAATTATGTGTTCATTTTCGTTTAGTTTTTAGATTATTTCTACGCATATTTTATATAAATTAAGTTTATCTATTACTGGTTCACATTATTTTCATTATTTTTCAGTTGAAAAGTTTACATTTTGAATATTCCTTTAACGTGCCTACAATTTACAATTAGAATAATAACTTTTTCTATTATATATATTTGTATACAGTAATTAATAGTAAATTTTATAGTTATAATTTTTGTACATTGTGTGCATAATTGAAAATGTTTTTGAAAATATATTACTAATTTAGTGAATAAGTAAAGATGTACAAAATACTTACTAATTCGCCTAAAATAGATTGAAAAATTAGTTATTCACTTTGTCTACTAAGTATTCCATTCAGTTTTTTTTACTTTTCGTATTGATTATTTAATTTTTCATTCTGATAGATTACATAATTTTGTAGAAATTATAGATTAACGTGTAAAATTCTTCATGTATCATTTTAACTTTCATCTATGTATGTATTTATGTACAAATGTTACGATTCATTTTTGACGAATATTTACTGCAAATATTCGAAAAAACTCGATAATAAAAATTATCTTAATCATGAATAATTGTTTTATTTTTTTGTAACTTATTGATTTCATTAAAGCACCCATTAAAGATTAATATTGTTAATAAGTTGTTTCTGTATTAAAAGTACATATCAATAATGACACTGCAGGTATATACCTACCTATGTATATTCTGGCAAAATGAGTATACTATGCCGAGTGGTTTTCATTGCGAAATATCTATTTTTGAATCTAAGTTTGGGTTTTTTAGCATTAATACTGAAACATTAGTATGAAATACTTACGAATGGCTTTCAAAACTTTCAGAATATGTAATTTCAACTTGGAATCAAAGAAAGTATTGATAATGTAATTTACAGATGTTCAAACAATTATTCAAAACGTGTAAGCTAAACTATAATTTTTTTGTAATAAAATTGATAAATTTAGTAATAAAATTCACGAAAATTGAAAAACTTTCAATGTATTTTGTAAAATTAATACAGATTGTACCGATATATACATATTGGACTTTGTCCCCACGATACGTAGCTACTGCAATACTTAGTATCGCAGGGTCCTATAGTAATTACAAGACTTTACATAGTATTTTTTCTTTACAAAATGAAATCATAAACTTATTTAAGAATGTTCTAAAACAATTGTGGGCTCTTTCCTAATTTACATATGCCACTATTCTAACTTGGCTCAACCTGCATCCCACCAAAACAAGAATTTTATTTATTTCAAAATTAGAATTCTAATCTAATCCAATTTTTAACTTACATATTGACAATTTTTGATGTACGATTGTGACAGTTGTTTAATAAGAAAGGTCGCTATTGAATTTATTCTGGTACATTTTATGTTATGAAATACATATATGAATTTCATTGCTTTCACAGTGCTTCCTAAATAATATATTGATCATCAGGGTTTATTTTAAAAGTACAGGTGACGCTCCAGTTTAATTTTTTCTCTTTCTTCCGAGCTAGGCATCGCAGGAGATATGCCTTTTAGTTTTCTATCGGTTTTCACTTTATCCTGAAACATTTCAAGTTATCAAATTATTTAATATTTTTTAATCTTTCTACTATATAGAAATGGTGATCGTCAATCAGTCCAACGTCATAATACTCAACATAACCGAATTTAATCTAAGCCATTGAGTATCATGTCGATAGGATTCCCAAAGAGAACCATAGAATTTATTAGAAAAAATTTCTCAAACTGCATCGGAACTTACCCAAAACCTTCTGCAGATCTTATAATTGTCGAAGTATATTGCACATTTCAAAGTGTCGTTATTTGTCTCTTCCATGCAATTGAAAGATTTATTTTGCTCCTTACAAGTTAGAATATTTGTATCAATTAGCATGATGTTTCAATGTAATTATATTGAATTTTCTGTTATAATCTTTGATAATTTACCTCGAAGCATGGATTTTCAATTTTGGTCTCCTTTTGATTCCGAGACATCTGAAAAATATTTAACACTTTACGAAATATAAATGTCAAAACTTTTAGGTTATATTCGGAACGAAACAAACAGTTGTTTCAGTGTTGACATAAGATTATATTATCAATATTATTATATGGGGATACTTGTTTTTCCTGCTAATTTCATTATTTTCAATTGTCAACAGTAGGCAAGAAAATCCAATTAAATTCTGAGGGCTTTGATACTATTTTTTTCAATACGACTTTCCAAAAGGGAGCTAGAGGCAAAAAACAAAAAAAGAGATCGAGTCTCTCCATTCTCCTCTACATTAAAATAAAAATATCATTAAAATAATAACCCTTTGTTCAATAAAAATATTTATTTTTTCATAATTTATAAATTTCAAATAAAATCAAATATACAGCAATAAAAACAAATCGAAGCTCTTATCGAATATTCGTGACTAGATTAAGTATAAATAACATTTTGTAAAATTTCAAATTATTCACGTATTATCAAATGATGGTTTAAATTTTTCCTTTTGAATGAAATATCCACCTTTAATGGGAATAATCGAAGATGATGGCAAATTACTTTTAGTATTCACCGGAAGACTACTTCCTTTCCTCAACGAAATAAGATCAGCTTTCGTTTGTATAACATCAACTGGTAGCATCCTGGCGTTGCTCGTGTGACCGGTATATTTCTTCAACCTGCATCAATGATAAAGTCGATGTTATGATCAATTTACATACACCTGTTGCCATTGCCTTTCTCGCTTTAGCCAGATCGAGAAGAGCAACAGCAACACGAATGGCATCAGGAACATGGAAATTACGGTGAGATTGTGACAGCAGTGAAACAATGATTCATCTAAAACAGTATCAAATTATTCAATTGTGCTACCTTTTTCCATCGATGTGTTGTTTCATTGCTTCAATGGCGGCGTCTTTTTCCCTCAAGAGATCCCTCAATTTGGAAATTTCTGCCGAATTGCTCTCCTGAATTTTGCTCAAATTGAAATTCTGCTTCTTCATCCTTTCTTCAACTTCATTCAGCTCTTTGAGAGCCTCTTTTTGCACAGACTTGAAAAAATAATAATTTGCTATTTATTAATCTATTACTACCCCATTATTTTTAATTTGACATTTAAGCATAAGGCTTGAGGGTGGTGATAAAATCGATCAGATTTTTCAATTGTACCATTTTTAAGAACCGTTTCGTAAAGCTTTGAAAATTGATATAAAAAACTACTACATTTACTTGACTCGAGCCCAGCATCGCGAGGACACTGAAGCCGACGCGGCATGCACAATCGTTTTATACCACTGCGTTATCGACTGTGTATTCGAATTTCTCATAAAATTACCAATGCTTCTGATTTGAGGTGTTGAATTTTATCGTCTCCGGCCACTTGATCTAAAACAATTGCCATTTTCCTGCAAAGGTTTGTTGCACGAGTTGCTCTTCTTTTGAAAATATCTCGAGAAGTTTGTAGAGCTGTCAATTCCTTCCTCAGTGTTATCGTAATACGTTTATATTTCCTGTACAAATTACACAAATCCATTTAATTACATGTTAATTAAAAAAAGAAATGGTACTTATGTAAAATACCAAGTATAGATTAATACAGTTAGATCAGGTTTTTAGAACAATTTTGGCTTATTTACATGCTAAAATTATTTTATCTAATTCAAAACGTCCATTAGAAAGAGTTTGAATAAATTTTCAAACATTTGCAAAATATAATATATTATTCAGATGATCAAAAGTTTTACCTTAAAACACCTTCGTTTTTCTTTAACTTCATTTCTAGATTATGATTTTCGTTGCTGCTACTTAAATATTTTTTTTCCAACAATTCTACATTCTCTTGAAGAACTGATAGTCTTGTCGTTGTTTTACTTTTGTCCAATTCATAACGGTTTTTCAATTCGTCAAATAGTCTAATCATAAATATGGATAAATGAACTCGTGATCAATTTAAATGAAAAAAACAATCTTTATAATGAAGTTTTTTCCGAGAGAATATTTCGATAATAACAATTAAATAAGCTCAATATTTCAATCACGAGTTAGCTGTTGATTAGTTGTATTTATTATATCTTCATATCGAATCCAAATGTCATAATGAATGGCTATTGCTAACTGACGATTGAAATATCGAGGTTAAAAACGAGTAATTTTCAATTCTTATCCTGAACTTGAATGAAAAAAGCATATTTTAAATATAACCTTTTACATTCGTTAATCCTAGTCGTATGAATTTCGACAGGAATCATCTTTTCCATTTGTGAAGCCTTGTGCTGATCTTCCAAAGCTTGACATCGTCCCTGGACTGTGGCCAGACCAGTTTTGGTTTTGAAATACTCCTGATGGATAAAAGTATAATCCCGAGACATGGACTCGACTGAAACATAATTATAATTTGAATCAAATCTTTAAAAATGTATATTATCATAAAAAATAAAACCTTTCTGCTCGTAGCACTCGTGCATATCTTTCAATTTGGCTTCCAATTCATTGAGTTTATCTTTCAAAGCAGAGTTTTCTTTTCTGAGATCGTCTCTTTCCTTCACAGCCATTCCGTTGGTTTCTTGTAACAATGTTAAATCTGATGTCAATTTTGCTGATGTCTCGTGAAGATTGTCATTTTCGAATAATATTTGCTTCAGTTTAGTAGTGAAACGATTAAATTCTCGTTCGTAATCGCGAATCAATTCATCTTTTTCGGTGAGAGACTCTTGATAAGCGTTCAATAGAGGTGCTGAAATTAGTAATAAATTTATTTTAGACAAAAAAATCAGAGCTTTTCGAAAGCATTATTAAAATATCGAACGTGGTTCGACATACGAATGCAAAGGTTTATAATAAAAATACAAATAGACGTGCTTATGAAAAAAAGCATGCTTGAAGTGAGCACATTCTTTCTCAATTCTATCAATGTTGTCAATCAATGAGCATGCTTTTATGCTATTTAGTGGCATGCGTATCTAGGGTATATAAATATTTTCAAAGTTTTAAAGATTTTTTCTTCAAATGTATTTGAAGAAATGCAATTACGTATATCATTATAATGATTGTATATTAATTATAATTATAGTTATACCTAATGTGTGAGTATTTACATCGCCCCATGCTGTACATCTTTCATACTCCAAAGTGTAAGTATCATCAGTACCTTGTCGATTTAGGGGAGATTTAGAATGCTTTGGCTCCACATTGACATTATCCTGATTTTCATTCAAAATTTCTTCCTTTTCTATTCAAAATATGAATATTAAAATTTTTAATATGTATTTAATATATCGATACTTCAAAGCAACACTGGATTTTTTATACACGTTTATATCCCTCATTCACCAAGAAACACACAAATGCGATTGAAAATCAAATGTTGCTTCGAAGTATCGACATCATATGACTACTGAAAAGGCCAAGGGGTACAAGTGATTTCGAGAAAAGTGCGCTCTAAGTTTTGCATGTATTAGGAGGAGGTCGAGTGATTTGATGATATATCTCGACACACGTCCCAAATTCGTTTATATCCTTTTACCACCGAACACATGAACGTTTTCTGCACATAACTCAATATCGGCAAAAATGTCACTTGCACCCCTCGGCCTTTTCAGTCATCATATTCACCTGCATCTTTATCAGTGGGATGTATCAAAGGAAAAATGGGCAGAGACGGAATCGACACACCTTCGTTTTCCTTATCTTCGACGATATTCTGTTTGTCCTTCGGCAAAATGACCGAAGGTGTTTTGGAAACGGATTGAGTAACGTTGTACAATTTTTCTTGATACCTCGACAGTTGTACATTCAATCTGCAATCGAGTATTAGGTCAATATTGAATCTGCTGGAAATTTACGAGCTTAACCCGCTGAATACCTGAAGACCACATTCTTCAGCATGACCAGGTCCTCGTTCAGCTTGATGTTGTATTTTTCCATTTTTATGGCTGATGCTTCAGCTATGCCGCATTGAGGACACGTTTGATTCGCTATTGAACTTTCTGATACTTTTGTAGATTCTTGTTTCCGATGTTGTTCTTCCAAGGATATAATATAATCTTTGTATTGTTGAATGCAAACTTTCATATCTTCGTGTTGTCGCTTTAAATAATCGTTTTCTTCTGCGAACTGATTGTTGAAATTTAGTATTTGCTTTATCTTTTTTTTCATCTTGAGAATGCAGCGATCTTTATCTTTCATCTATAAAATATATTTGATCGTTAAATCAATTGATCTAACTAAGCTTGATTGAAATTTTCATGTAATTCTAACTCAATAGTACCTACTAAAAAAATTCTAGAATTAACCTAACCTAAAATGTTACCCAACATAACATTATCTAACCCATTGACACTCATAATTTGGTATGAAAAATAATATATATTTATTATATAAAGCGAAATGTTCAAGTGTCATTCTTTGTTCTGGTTGTGAACAAACATTATATCAGTTGTATAAACTCGATCGTCAAAGTAAATATATTCGAATACACAAAACGTTCAGTACGGTATGATCATCGGTACAACTTCACTCCGACTATCCCTGATCATCCTCTCATCATGCCGAAGAGCGACTTCGGAACAGGTGAAGTTCCTGGAGACCTTCAGATACGTCTCTCCTAAAAACGTTTTTCATTTAAGAAAATCGTATGCACAACAGCAAATATCGTGATCGGAATGGTAAAATCAAACTATAACACATGTGCAAATAAATAGCCGGCCGAAAATGTTGCTGTGTGAAACGATTGTGCGTGCCGCGTCGGGTTCAGTGTCCCTATTATGATGCGAGATTCGAGTCACGTGTCGCTTTTCTTGATTGATATGATGGCTCGATCGTTCCTTTAGTATGTTTGATTCATTCGATTTAAAAAAAGTGTTAATTTGACGATTTATCCTGAAAATAGATCCTTTGAATTCGATCGATTTTAGCATCATATTTCGTGCATTGATTGTCACCTCGTAGATTTTGGAGTTACTAGTGGCTTTTATTTCACTTTAAAACTTATAATTAATTGAAAAATTATAATTAAAAATGAATAAATTAAAAAAACAAACTCACAATTGTATCTTTCTGCTGAGTCTTTTCAAGGAGAGCGCTCAACATGTGCTCGTACTTCTTTATGATCTTCTGCCTGGAGACCTTCTTGAGGCTTCTATTCGGACATCTTTCCATCAAATCGTCTTCGACGTCGACTGGAAGATGACTTCTTCTCAAATGTTTCGATCTGGCTTCGAAATCTTTGCTCTGCTGGATCACATCAGTTGGGACTTCGTATATGGGGAAGTCTCCTTGTCTTTCTTCAGCAATGTCTAAATCGTCTTGGGATATATTTTTAAAATGTCTCGACATGTCGATTTCATCATCTCTATACATATTTAGAGTCATTTCGGTGAACATTCCGACCCTTTTCTTACTTTTTTCTTCAATATGATCCTCATTCGTGATGCCGCTTTGGTCCGATATTGAAGAGTTTCTATGAACGACCTGCAAAAATTTAAATACGTGAATAATTACATACAGATTTTTCACTTCAAGTTCGACAATTTTCATTTCGTTTCAACTGCTTTCTGCTAAGTTCAAGGAGAAAGCATTTTGCAGGAACATCATTTCTTCAGCTTTCTTTCCACGATTTTGAAAATATCGAACTTGAATTGAAATATTCATATAAATCGATCTAAATTCTACTCACTTTCTTTTTAGATTTTGTAACATGCTTCTTCGAATGTGGTCCGTCTTTCTTCGACGCCCTCGAAGACATGTTCCCTTTTAACCTTCTTCGCTTCTTCTGTCTCCTTCTGTCTTTCTCGTCTTCACCTCCTTTCCCTTCCAATCTTTCCTTCTCGATTTCGTCGAAATCCAATTCAGAATTCATTCGCGAGCAGCTTTCGAAGTTCGGTTCGTCATATTTCGGAGACGATTTGCTCTGATACGAGGAAAACGAAGGATTTTCTATGAAACTCGAAAAGTTCGTTCTGACAGAACCACTGGAAGCTGGTGTCTTTTCTAAATCTGATATGACTTGGAAAAGTGGAAGCATTTGTCTCTCCGTGATGACGTTCGATGATTTAGCTCCCATAATAAAAATACATCACACTGAAAAATTAAACGTACATAGTTAAGGAGTTAATCGTAGACATTTTTAATGGATTCATTTTCATTTTTTATTAATTTTCACTTAATTGGATTACAGTTTCTTCTATATTTTAAAGAATTAATAAGTAAGGGAGTGTGGGGTTGAAAATTTCTGAGGTAAATTGTTCTAAAAAAAAGGTTTTTGTAAGAAAAAATTATAGTATTTCTGAGTGAAAGACATTATTAAGGAATATTGTGCAATTTCGGTAGCCATTTTAGTTACTCTGACAGTTGAGTAACGTAATAACTTACCACGGAACTTTCAGCCACAATCTACCCTATGATTATTAATATTGCACTTTATATAGACGTTCAAAATAATTTTATGAAACAATTTAACATTATCGAATTTATGAAGTGTCCATGATTAATCCTACCAATGTACACACATGATAAGAATCTTTTTAATGATTCTACTTCGAATCTCGAGAGTTTGACTCAAAAATCGAACACAAAGGACCACCGCAGTCAACACAGCTAGTTATGACTGAAACGAGATCGCGTGATTTACTCAAATTTACTAACTGGGTCAAACTATCCGCAAGTATTGACCAAACAAATTAAATAAATCGCGAATGCGGCATCGAAACGGCCTCTGTGTGGGCATAACTGACCATTTTGAGGCCGAGTCGCCAGCTGGTGGTCTTCTGCAGACGATGGCAGACCTTCGAATGGAGCCTCGGCCAGAAGTCAGGGCCGTTCGATAAACGTGCGAGTTTTGACGTTTCGTTGCCATGGATCCGCCATTTGTAAACAAACAGTTTGAGATTTTTAAAATGCGCGCGTGCGTCGTAATGCGCTTTCGCGCGGCCATGCACTCGATTTATTTTGGGGAATGTCGCCAAAATTGATCTCTATTATTTTATCAAATATTTTAATATCATAATCGTTACATTCTTTTCAATTTCCAGTACCAAGTAAGCCCTATAAATTTTCGAATATATTTACAGTGTTTTTAATGCGGTTTTCCCAAAGGGAGTTCAAGGCAAAAAGTCAAAGGCAGGGATGAAGTATCCGAAAATGATCAAGTCTCCCCATTTTCAACAATATTATTCATTTATATTCGTTCAAAAAAAAATAGGAAACACATATTTACACACATATATTCATTATATAATCATTAATATTAAGCTAATAGTACGATTAATTAATTTTAAAGACGCTTTCACACCTGATTAATATTATTATGAATTCTAAATTAAAAAAAATCTAATTATTTAAACATAACCGAATAAAATTTAACAAATATTAAGCTATTTAGCAACATGTTAAAGTTTCTTTCCTTATAGAATTTGACAGTTTTCATGACTAACTAATATCCTACATGCAATTAAAAGACCGAAATCAGTGATTTATTTAAATTTTGTACCGAGCCCGCCTAAATTTGGCCATTCCGATCACGTATAGCGACCTTACCCTATCTTATTCGCGTTTCACAAATATTTTCGCGGGAAACGTATATCAGATGCGACATCGCCAGTTTGCACAAGTGTCGAATTCGACATTTCGTCAACATTTTCAGTGAATGTATACATATACGGGTCTTATTGTTAGATAATTCACTAATTTTATAATGGCGAATAGGGAAAAAATAACCATGTTTTTATATAACGCGTTCAATAAATATTTATTTTGATTGCATATTTTCAATCTTTTTTCGGTAAATCAATGTTGAATATGATTTTGTTTTTCAAATTTTATGACAGTTTAGATAAGGTTTTTCCTATATTTTTTTAAGGTAATCTAATGCACGTATTAAGCCATGACATTAATTGTAAACTAGATGATAAGAAAGTTTATGTGTATCACCCACATGTCATTGAAAATTATTTGGATTTTCAGTTTCATCTGGTGATCCGATACTTTCTTGTGTCGAAAAATGTAAAATTTTTCTTGACATGAAAAATCAAGTATATTTTTCATGATCGTATTCATATTAGGTACCATTTTGAGTTAAACAAACTTTATCATTTCAGTGCAATGGCCGTTTAGGAAAAATACAAATTGGCTAATCATCGCTCTAGTTATCATCGGACTTGGGAAAACTGATCAGCAGAGTCCTGATTGCGACTTTTTGCAAGATGTGAGCAAAATTTTAACCATTTGAATCTCTCAACTTCTTCCTCACAGCTCAACCTATCATTTGACCAAACTAACGAAACAATCGACCATGATTCTAACCATTTAAGACTTTTCACTTTTCTCATGTACCCAATTCGATACCAATGTCATATAATCAACCTATGTAAGACCTAACCAAAAATTATAAAATAACCATAATTAATTACTTCACTAACTAAATAGGATTTGAACCATTTGAGTATATAATCTGACTGAAATATACCCACTAAAGCCATTTGAAACTCATATGTAATTTATCTGTACATCCAATGTATAGAACATCGCCTAATTTACATAAAATCGGATCAAGATTGAGATTCTTGTATCTTCCACATAATTGTAATTAATAAATTACTTAAATAACGCACAGATTCAATTTGTTCGAAATGTATAACTTCTGCCTCATGACCCAACTAAATAAATCACCTAACTAACCCAAGACATGACCAAAATTAGAACCATTTGTTATTCTTATATCTTCCACAAACTAACAAATAACCTAAGTAATTAAAAAAAAACGATTTATTCTTAATATATAATACAACTTCTGTCTCATGATCCAACTGAATAAATCACCTAACTAACCCAAGATTTGAACCATTTCAGATTCTTACATCTTCCACAAACTAACAAATTACTTAAGTAACCCACAGAATCGATTTATTCAAGATGTACAACGTCTGCTCCATGACCCAACTCAATAAATCACCTAACTAACCCAAGATTTGAACCACTCGAGATTCAGCTCTGACCTGATCATCATTCCAGGTGGAGCCAGGCCAGACCTACTACGTCTTCTCCAAGAACTACCCCCTTCGCTATTCTGGGCAAATATCTTGCAGATGGCAGGCCAAGTGTCCACCAGGGTCAGTTTGCAGACTCTACTGTGCAGAAGTGGACATTCCAGTAGTAAGCCGCCGCCATGGACGCTCCTCAGTTTTTTCACACCGGTTAAAGTCACAAAAAATAAGAAATAAATAAGAAAACACCCCAAAAAAAATCATTTCGATAGCTTCGTCAAACCGATTCGTCAACAATTGTGTTCTTTTTTGCGTGATTTATTGCGATTTTTTGCTGATAGGTGGTTGTCTTCGCAGAAGGACAATTGCAACGGTGACAAGCTGCTCGTCTCCGTATCAGGTGATCCTCAATTGACTGGAGCTGATAAGTATTGTGGTACAGGAACTCTAGATGTCTGTTCCGTGGGTGATATGCTGTCTATAGGTAAATTGTAGCAATTCAAGATCTGCATGTCCTAAATTCCAAGACCTAATCTCACCACATGTCTATAATCCTTCAATATATTTGAATCAATCTTAAGTCCTATAATTATTAATCATCTGTCCCAAAGTATTATAATCACATTCCTATATTGAGAAAAAGCTCTCGTTTTCAGGTTTCGTTTCCATGGCCAATTCTACAGGTGGTAGATTTTTGTGTTCACTTACAGCCCAGAATGTATCATCGGCTATATTGACTTCCGAATGCGATTGTGGTTGGAAGAAAAAGGTGATTTTAAATTTGCTGAAGTACAATATGTTCATATATTAATTTGATTTGGTTTCACAGACAAGAATAGTCGGTGGTATCGAGACTCAGATAAACGAATATCCCATGATGGTCGGTTTGGTTGATATTCAACTGAAATTCGTGTATTGTGGTGCAACTATAATCCACAATAGATATTTGGTCACAGCAGCCCACTGTCTTACTCTGCAGCCCCAAAAGACCAACGTGGGAGTATTGTATGGAGAACACAACGTTAAAATAGGCTGTCAGCATACTTCTATATCTCTAAATTTAAATAAAAAAATAATATAACGTTTAATTTAACACTTTCCAGCTGAAACTAATGCAACAAAATTCATAAAAGTGGAAGAATTCATTCAGCATCCACAGTACAGGTGGGTGAAGTTCAATAAGTACAATCATTTTCAGCTTTCAAACGTCTCGTTATTAATTTTGTTTTGGTTTCAGTGATGCCTACGACTATGACATTGGCATAATAAAGACAGCTGAAGACATCGTCTATAGTGATTTAGTCGGTCCAGCTTGTTTACCATTCCAGCACACTCCAGACTCCTTCGCATTCCTCCCTGTGGACGCCGTAGGTAACAGAGGGTAAATATGTAAATCAACAAGTGCATTTTATGAATTAGCTTACCATTTTAAGGCTGGGGCACTACGTCCTTTGGAGGAAACGACTCTGACTACCTTCAGAAGGTGGAACTGACGGTGCTGGATCAGCAGCAATGCAAAGGCATATTGGGCACTGTGATCACACCTAGGACGATGTGCACCTTCGCCAAAGGCAAAGACGCTTGTCAGGTAGATGATCAGAAACTGTAAAAGCTTGGAAAAGTTTCAAAAAATTAATCGAGTTTGATTATCTGAAACATGAAGAATTCTTCTCTTGTATTTTAGCACGATTCGGGTGGACCTTTGTTGTATCTGGACCCACATAATGGACGTGAATACCTCGCTGGAGTGGTGATAGGTGGTTATGGATGTGCTTCGGATAAGCCAGGTCTTAATTCCAGGATTACGGAGTACATAGATTGGATCACAGCTAACACACCTGATGCTGCATACTGCAACAAATAAATGATACCTGGTTCATGCACTGCTCTTTCTTGTGTGAAGCATGTTGTTGACGAATCGTTCAAATTTGATTTCCAATTGAATTCTGATTGATAAAATCAATTGGTACTTGTGTGTTATCCATTTGGTAATATACTACTCGACTTGGCTAAAGGAACTTAACCTAACTGATTCTAACCGAAAATGAAAAGAGAAATAGCCTATGTGAACTTAGTTCTATTCCAAGTAAATTCTTGAATAGTTGAGAGTTGAATAACATACAAGTATCAATCAAATATATGCTCTGAAAATATAACATTAAATCTGCACAAAAATCTTTGAATCATGAACTAATTAAATAAACGTAAATTCAAAAAAAATGTACAAAATTTCCTATTTAATTTCCTGCTTGGTTCTAATCATTTTTTTCGGTTAATACTCAATGACCTGTAAGCTATTGTTTTATAATTTATTATAAATTTTATATCTATTTTCATGGAATCGGTCCAACCATTCATTATGGTAATAAATCGTAATGAATGAAGTCTCAAATATCATTAATTTTCTGGAAAAATAAAAGACGTTTAACTTAAGTCCGATAAGTTATCAGCGAATTTAATTTACCTTTTCAAAACGCATTACTTGCTTCAAATTATAACAATAAACTAAAGCAAAATCATTTAAAAATAATTATAGAATATGTTTTGAATATATGGTGTGAAATTTTCAATTTTTTCTTGCAACAACGGAAAATATTATTCAATCTATATTTGACATTAAAATATAAATTTTATCCATCAGTATTTACATCCAACAATCAGTATTCTTCAGCGAATATTTAAATCTAAGCAATCAGTATTTTAAACAATATGGTGCACATTATGAAAAAAATACTTATCTATGACTTATTATGAAGTAGATATGTATGTATAATTCCTACTCAGAATTTTCAAGTATTTTTTTTTACCGTTGATACTCGAAGAGTTATATAGTAGTAAAATAATAAAATATACGCATTCTTATCATTTTAATGCATCAATTCATTAATAATACAAAATATATGATCATTCAGCTGAATTTTTCTCGGAAAAACGAGCCAGCTTCGCATTCGCTGTTTGCACAGCTTTTCCGACTTTTCCGGCTTTTTCTAAACTCAGCTTCCTCCTGTTTCATATTGAAATCGAAAATCGGAAAAAAAAAACACCATTTAACAATTGAAAAGCGAGTTTTCTTCGGAGCTGAACGAGCTGCGGCCGTAATCAGTCGTCGAGCGATCTCGTTCAGGGCGACACAGGCACCTGTATAAAAAGAACGATTCAGAGCTGAATGCAGATAATCGCTGAAAGCCGACGTGGAAACTGGTCTGAAAGCGACCCAGAAGATGGCCGGTGAGTGCTGACGACCATTTTCAAAATGGCCGATTCCTACCGTTTTTCTTTGGAAATACTTGATTCAAACGTCTTATCCATACCTTGGGTCGTTTGATAGATTTTGACGATATTTAGTATGAGAATGGATATAAATTTTAGTTAATAGAGACGATATAATTTTCAATAGTTCTCGAGAAATTTGGAGTCGAAGTTCGGTGTGGTGTTCTGGTATCTTACCGTTAAAGTATTTAATCACAGATCAGTTCAGATCGACAATTCTTTGCTATAGATTTTTTTCGACTCAATATAGCATCAAATAAATTTTAAAATTATTGTAACGATATGAGAAACTTTTTATAAGCAAATGTGTACACAATAACTAAAAAAAGTTGGATCTCATTGTCAATTGAATGATCTGTTTAATAAAACTGAGAACAAATAGACAGACAAATACACAAATATTCACTTATATAAATGTGTATAGATTAATTTCATCACAAATCATTTAATAAGAACATCCTTCATTTGCAGCTAGATATTCATTCAACGCATACATTTTACTATTTTCAATTTTAACATTCACATACGACAAAGTGAATTGTCAAGATGCAAACTGTGACTACTTCCAAAGTGTACGTACATTATGTCAAAAAAATGATTATACAATTCAATTGAATAAACTTAGCAAAATCTGAAATTTTCAGATCAGCCTAGGCCAAACTTATTACGTGTACTCACGTAACTATCCCAACAACTACGGACCGGGATTGACATGCAGATGGCAGGCCACTTGTCCAGTGGGAACTATCTGTAGGCTCAATTGTGCCGAGATAAACATTCCTGCGACTACAGGGTGCACTGGAGATAGGTTTCTGGTGTCCAGAGGCGGAGATCCTACTCTGACCGGAGCCGATAAGTACTGTGGAAAAGGAACTTTGGATGTCCTGTCGACCAGTAATAAAATAGCAATAGGTTAGATTATTC
Source organism: Cheumatopsyche charites (assembly GCA_024721215.1). Classification (NCBI taxonomy): domain Eukaryota; kingdom Metazoa; phylum Arthropoda; class Insecta; order Trichoptera; family Hydropsychidae; genus Cheumatopsyche; species Cheumatopsyche charites. The sequence continues at coordinate 592,324 of CM045588.1, forward strand.
TTCTTTTATGTAATGTGATACTCCTTTCTTCACAATAGAAATAAATGAAAGATAATGAATTTATTTATAATTTCTATGTAAATACAATGTTTCTTCTCATTGAAATCATTTGATACGTTTTCTAGTACATGAGAAAAATTCATAACATTTTTTATTTATTTTATGATCATTATCTTTATTACCACTAATTTCTGTGAATTAAACAATACGGAAGATAATGTTTTGGAAATAAACAACTTTTACATGTGAGCAAGCCATAAATATTTTTCTAGATAACGCTGAATTGAGTCTAAACTTTTTTTAGTTGTAATCCTATATTATATTATAGTATTCTAAATCTGTGTAAAAATATGCACTTTTATATTCTATATAAAAATATGTACAGGATTCATATCAACAACCACTTCAGCTGGAGGCAGATTTGTTTGTACGTTGACTGCTCAAACTACCAGTGGACCTCCAACCAGCTGTGATTGTGGATGGAAAAAGAAGGTACCTACCTAATATGAAATAAAATATAAAATAACAATTGATCAATAATTAATTCATGAGTTTTGTAAAATTAGACAAGAATTGTCGGAGGCCAGCAGACTCAAATCAATGAGTTTCCGATGATGGTTGGCTTGGTCGATGTTCAGTTAAGGATTATTTATTGTGGGGCCACTATCATACATCAGAGATGGGTTGTGACTGCTGCTCACTGTATAACCAATCAACAAGTTACCAATGTTGGAATTCTCTACGGAGAACATAACGTGAAATTGAGTAAGTTTCATTCTTTATTCTGAATAGGTATATTTGAACGGTAACAAAGATAATCTTTGAGTATACGAACAACCGAATGATAAGTATTTAAATTTCCCAAAACTCGTTTTTTAAAATTGGATCACACTGTGATAATATTTGTTCTATCAATTCAGCCGTTTATGTTATTTAAAATAAAATACACATTCGAAAATGAAATAAATAGAATTAATGTAATCGATTTGGTACTTGTTTTCAGATGATAGTCCAGCTACAACACTTTTAAGAGCAATTCAATTCATTAAGCATCCACAATATGCGTAAGTTCAAAATGATCAACAGATATGTGCCCATATTATGATAGTGGCTTAAGTCATAAAATTGAAAATAATGAGTTCATCATCTGCCTATTTTGGTTCAAACAGTTGTGAAATATTAAAATGTATTCCAAACTATAAAAAAAAAGTCGGATTGAAAGAATTATTTCAATGCGTTGTTTTTACTTTAAACAATCTTCCAAAAAAAGTGAAATATGTTCATAACATTAAATATCTAGAGACAGAAAATATGGCTTTAACCATTAACATAAAAATATCACATTTTATAGGTATGTATGAAATTAAACATTGGGTAAATTTAATTGTTTACTTTATAGGAACAATTATGATTATGATATAGCATTGATCAAAACAGAAATAGATATAGTTTATGGTGATTTAGTTGGCCCTGCCTGTCTACCATTCAAATTTGCTCTAAATAGTTTAGCAGGATATACCGTTGAAGCATTAGGTACAATCTTTGGAATATGCCTATCTATAGATATAAATATATCTATCTACAATATTACACATGTTTATATAATTAAAATTAATCAAATATGTAATTTAAGGATGGGGTACGACATCATTTGCTGGTGCAGATTCTGATTATCTTCAAAAAGTCGGTCTCAAAGTAGTAGATCAAACAACTTGTTCTAATAGTTTACCCAATATGGTCACACAGAGAACAATGTGTACATACACTAGTGGAAAAGACTCTTGCCAGGTATTTGTGCAGTTAATATTCATCATCAATAAAAATTTATATCATTAATATCAAATAAGTATCAAGTGAAAAAACTGGATGAAAAGTGTTTGATACAAAATTTTTTGTAGCATGACTCAGGCGGTCCACTCTTATATCTTGACCAAAGTAATGGAAGGGAATATTTGGTAGGAATCATCATAGGTGGATATGGATGTGCAACGACAAAGCCTGGATTGAACTCGAGGGTGACTGAATATCTCAACTGGATAACGGCTAATACTGTTGGAGCATCTTATTGTAATAAGTGAAGAACTTTCTTTAAAATGAGTATTTTTTGTGGTGCTACATGATATAATAATATATTTATTAAACAAATGTTCCTTTACAAGAAAAAATATGTTTCTTTTTTTATGGTGAATTTAAAATAAATTCTCTAAAGGTACCTACAATTTTTTTCTATTTTTTTTATTTTAACTCTTTTGGTTTTATTTGTGACTCATAATACCTAGTCAGTTAAAAAAATAATCAAAATGTTAGGTACTTACATACCTATATGAAAGATTCAAATTTGGCGCCTTGATACAAATAACAATCTAAACAGTTTATTTGTCAAACAGCTCCTTTTTGGAAAATTGTATTTTGATACGAATAAAGTTAAAGTTAATATAATATAATTACTAAAACCCTTTAATAAATACGATTTTACAAGAAGAACTTAGAAACGAAAAAAAAAGAAAATATTAAGTGTCCCTAACTTATTGTATTTCTAGAAGTATTTGACAGTTGGCAGCAATGTGGCCCAATGACGCTACGCAGTGCAGCCAATGTGACAGTTGTTAGTAGGCTGTGACGTTTGACAGTTCGTTTCCACGGCCACGATGTCTCTCTCCAGGTTAATTAACAATATTTTCATTCATTTTAAAGTTATTTTCGCTTTATTATTGTTATTTTTGACAATTATCAACATTCACTGACTGAAATCGATAACTGGACATTTGACGTTTACCTTCAATTTGACGCATGTGATTTACATTTCACTCAGTAAACCCGTTAAGTATCAACTAAAAGAAAATAGATCATAAAATCAATGCACAGCTGCGTTTGTATTGTTTTTTTTGTATATGTGCCTTAATAAGATTTGTGTGTAATCAGCTCAACATGTTTTCATTATATGTGCCTTAATATGGTTTTTATGCTATTACATTTGCATTACTACTGATTGCTAAGCATCAGTTGCAGTATTAAGCATTTCTCACATCTATTAATACTGTTGATATTCTGTTTCAACATTATCAAAATCATACATATGCAGATATAGAACAGACATGTTGGTTTTTGTCCTTTATCCAGGTATCAAGATGCTCCCTAACTTAAACGAATCAAAAACGTAGCCTAACCTAACCTAAAATGAAATGTAACCCATCGTAATGTAAAACAACCTATCGAGTTTCTATATTGATAGGATAACAAAAAAGAATATATTTTTATGCTAATTGTAAAAGTATATATTGATATGATCGAAAATGCCAATTTATATTCAATTAAACAAATAAAACTAACTGAACTCACTTTATTTACATGTTATTTTAAAGGAATAATAATTTTAATCAAATACAATTCGAATTTTTAGCATATTGCCGGCTCCTAGCCAAGCGGTATGGGACAGAGACGATGAACGAAGAGCTCAAGCAGCTCAGAGATCCATCACTACCCTTGTGGTGACACAATCGAGCGTTCCTCCATATGGACAACGGAAAGGATGGGTACCTCGTGCAGAAAGCGATTTTGGAGGTTCAAATATATCATCAAACTTTTATTTTATTATCATAGAACATTTTTTTAAATGGACATTTTGGTATCATTAGATGGAGGAGCTTTCCCAGAGATTCATGTCGCTCAGCATCCTTTAGGGATGGGAGTTTACACTAAAGAACAACCAGCTGCTTCTGCTAAAGGTGGAGTTCTCTCAGTTAGGTTAGACGAAACTGGCAAAATCAAGTATGATGCTATAATCAGACAAGGACAATCCAAAGACAAGGTATTTCCCTAATTTCATACTCAATATGTTGTATTTATTATAATATTTGATTTGATTTCAGATTATATATTCAAAATTAACTGATTTACTGCCAGCTGAAGTGTTAACCGAAGATGATCCATCTCTTGAAAAGCCCGATGAAGAACAGATCAATGAAATAACAGAAACCACAAGGAAAGCATTGGAAAAACTTACGAGTTCTAAAATATCTGCTGCTATGCCCGTTAGATGTGCAGAAAAAGGCGTAGGTTTGATTTACAATTATAAAAACATTTTGCTGAAGATAATTAATTTTTTAACTTGTTTACAGGCACCAGCTCAATATATTCGTTACACTCCAGCTCAACAAGGAGCTGCATTCAATTCGGGTGCAAAACAAAGAGTCATCCGGTGAGTTTTGCTTATATCTTCATGTTTATTAATATAGAATGAAATTAATTGTTTTATATGATGTCGTAGGATGGTAGAAGCTCAAGTTGACCCGATGGAGCCTCCTAAGTTTGCGATAAGTCGAAAAATACCCAGAGGTGCTCCATCTCCTCCAGCACCCGTATTACATTCACCACCGAGACGTGTTTCAGTAAGGCAGCAACGAGATTGGAAGGTTCCTCCGTGTGTCAGTCACTGGAAGAATGCTAAAGGTTTGCTTGACTTCTTTTTACATCAAATCAATGTAGAAATATATTTTTAATAAATTGCATATTTCAGGTTACACAATACCATTGGATAAGAGACTGGCTGCCGATGGCAGAGGTCTTCAACAGGTTCACATTAATGAAAACTTCTCCAAACTGGCTGAAGCTCTCTACATTGCCGATAGGTTTATTTCATTGTTGTATTGTTATCGTTTTGATGTTAAAATTTGTTTCATGCTGCTTTTTTTCTTTACAGGAAAGCCCGAGAATCTGTTGAAGCCAGAGCTCAACTGGAAAGGAAATTGGCACAGAGAGAAAAGGAGAAGAAGGAAGATCACTTGAGAATGATGGCTCAAAAAGCTCGTGATCAGAGAAACGGTAATTGTATATTCATTGTTGAATTGTTTAATGTTTTATAAATATATGCTGTACATCTATTTTGTCAATTTTAGGTATTCGGACCCACGGAGACGGAGATTTGGATAATGTACCGCTACCTGGTGCCACAGGTGATGCTTCTGGTGACCCAGGTGAAGAAGAGAGGGAAAGATTACGTGCCGAAAGACATAAAGAGAGACAGCGTGATAGAAATATGTCTCGTGCTGCACCTGACAAAAGGTAATAATGGAATGTGGAATATTAGTATCATCAAATACATATTCTTATTTAATATCTTGTTTTAAGGTCAAAACTGGTGAAGGAAAGGGAGCGAGATATATCTGAACAGATTGCTCTTGGTCTTCCTGCTAAAACTAACCTGGCTGGTGAAGCGATGTTTGATCAAAGATTATTCAATACGTCAAAGGGTATGGATTCAGGTTTTGCAGATGATGAAGCATATAACGTGTATGATAAACCATGGCGTGATCAGAATTCTCTCGGAAGCCACTTGTACCGTCCAAGCAAAAATCTCGATAAGGATAATTATGGAGGAGATCTTGAGACTATCATCAACACAAAACGGTATTTTTTGTCATATTTATTATAAAACATTTACAACAGATAATGATAATATAAACGCCAATGTTTTTATTTTAGTTTCGTTCCCGACAAAGAATTCTCAGGAGCTGAAAAATGGGCTGGACAACAATCAAGATCGGGACCAGTACAATTCGAGAAAGATGGAGTTGGTCAAAGAGAGCCTGCTGAACAGGTTATTTACTATTCAATTTGCATCATACTAAATTCAGTTAAATTATATTATTGTGTATTTATAGGGAAATAATCGTGGCGCAGACGCTGACTTTGATCCCTTTGGCTTGGATCGTTTCTTGTCTACTGTGAAACGAGCTGATAAAGTTTCCAACCCTCCTCCGTCAACAGCGCAATCTTCTTCGTCATCTGGTCGTAAACGAGATCACTATCAAGACAACCATGGTTACTCAAACAAGAAAGGCAGACGGGATTAGGGTGAAGGCTTTCTTAGGTTATATTTGTCATATTGTTAAGGACTATTGAAGTATGTATCTATGTAAGAAATTATTGATAAATAAAACATGTTTAATACAAAAACAAATTCGTTTTTATTTCAAAAGACAAAACATGTTGAAACGATTATACTGTGACGTCTTACATGCTGAATATCAGAATATAGATAATTTGATGTTGTCATTTATTTTTAATATAAGTTAACTACAATCAGAATAAACAACATATTTTTTGAATATACATAAATAAGTGAAAATGCATAGCAGGAATAATAGTGTTTTAACAAAAATTACAAAGCGATCACAGAGGCTTAATGTAAAATTTACAAACTATTGCAAACGTACAAAAAAAATATCTGAAAAACTTGTGTTCTGCTCGATAATTTGTTTCAAAATATATAATATTATCATACATAACAGCTGTGAAATTTTAAAAAGATTTGTTCGAAGCAGCATTCACTTATGCTTTTCAATGGTGGCCTTAAGTTTGTCGTAGTTCGCTCCGCTGAACTCGTCAATCTTTTCTCCTCCTTTGATAAAGAGGAAAGTGGGCAACGACTTGATCTCATACTCCTCAGCCAGCTCGGCTACCTCATCCACGTCAACCTGCGAATTTTAATGATCAACAACTCATTCTTCAAAATGATATTAAAGAAATAAAAGAACAGAAGAATACCTTAATGACAACAAGGGAATCCTTCATCTCATTGGCTAGTTCTTCGAGTTTAGGCGCAATCATGCGACAAGGGCCGCACCAGGTGGCGAAGAAGTCCACGACAACCAATTTGCCGCCGGCATCAGACAACGAAGACAAGAACTCATCTTTGCTTTTGATCTGCATAATTCTATAAGAATACAAATACATTTTAATATTGATAGTTCAAATTTTTTTTAATAAAGCTATTATGAAAGAAATTATCAAATGAACATAAACAGGACAATCTTGAGCAGAAAACCAAAAATAAACAAAGAGATTATATTTGAATTGATAAGAGCGATGGTACATCAGTTTGTAAATGCTATTAATATTAACCACGACAAATACAGGAAATAATCATTTCTATGAGTTAGTTCAATCACGAGAATGAAAGTATTGATTTTTCGGTGGCACCTTATCTATTTTGGTATCGTGACAACTTATCAAGTTTGAATAGTTGACAGGAAACTAAAGCGAGCACACTTTTAAACTATGAGTGATTAATGCGTATATATTCCATCAATAACTTTTGAAAAATCAATACAGATTAAATACATCAGATAAAAAACTAAACGATCAATAACTTTTGTTCTTTAATATATTTTTTATAAAGTACGAATGAACACAAATCATTATACCAAATATGAATTCGAGATATGTATAATGAAATTTCTTGGTGAATGGTGATAATTAGATGTGAGGTCATAAAACGAATCTGAGGAAAACGTCCGATGATGCATCTCGTGAAATAGTCACTTCGCAATATTTATCTTCTGAATCACATTCGTGAAAAAGAGCACACGACAAACCAGTTTAATATCATGTCATGAGGAAAATATTGATTGTGAATCTGACATTGAACGCGATCAACTCAAATGGATACACGACCGGCTCACAAGTCATCGAAGACAAGTCCGTTCTCTGTTTTAAGGAAACGTTAATTATTAATTAATGCATAGTTATATTTAACACAATTAATGGTCCTATTTGATGTGATATATGTAAACCGATATACAGACATTTCTATGTCAGTAGATATATATCAGTAGTAGATATATAGAGATGATTACATACAAATCTTATTAATGAGCACATTAGTGAATCATGAATTCATAATTGCTTTTCTTTCTGTTAATAATCTATACATCAGTTTGAAAATAATAAATATGACAGAGTATAAGTTCATGAAAATGCAAGAAAAACAACAGAAATGAAATATTATATTGAATTGTGAAAGAAAAGTTGCAAATTTGGACTTAGGCGGGTTTTTAAATGAATGTCATTTATTAACGTGCTTTATTAATATGTAAATGAAAATCAAAAAGATGATATGAAATTTTTGCTTAGTATACAACAACGTTTATCAAATATGTACGACTGCACAGTTAATCAGCATTGTATAATATAAACTGCAACATTGCAAATACAGAACGAGCATAACTCGCAAAGCTGGGAACACACTACAACTAGTTTATCTATCGATACTTTATATTTTTATAGATGTGTTTATACACCCATTTCTCCATTAACGAACTGCGAATCCATATTATATGCGTCTATCTTTCATCACTCATGCTGATTTTCGACAGTTCGCAAATGGAGAAGTGCTACTGCGAATACTGGGCTATTTACAGTCGCACCGACTGCACATCGCCACGTACTATTTTCACTAAGAAAACGACTTTTTTTTTTAATTTTCGACGCTCGATCGCAGCGATTCGGCCACAAATCGAACGGGTATGTTATATCGCGACTTTTTGCTGAAAAACGATCACGGCAAGGTTATCGAGCGTCTAGAGGTGGGAAAGTGAAATCGAATCGACATTGTGCTGATTGTTTAAATGATCGAAGTTTTTGTTAAAGAACGAGGTATAAGTCTAGATTTGATTTATCGAAGAGTTCAAATTTGATCGCAAGTCGAATTAGGTCGATATGGTGAACGCAAAACGGGAAAGTACCTAGTATCGAATATTGTGATTTATTTGTTTAAAAGTATGTTTCCGACTTTTGATTCTGAAAATAAGACATTTTAAATTCTATACATAAAATAATTACTTTTCCATATCAAGTAAAATATTTTATGAATTGAACAGTTTTAAGATAATTCGAATATTGCACGTTGAAAACGGTTCGATGAAACTTTTAAAATGCCTAATTTGAAATGGAAAACCTGTATAATAGCGCTTATACATATATTTGTGTATCTGTGATTCAGCAAAATTCCAAAATTGCAATGTAGAAAATAAATCTATTACATATTAATCAAATACGGCAACTCACTACCTACTCATATTATGACTCATATATTCTTACGATCGATTAGTTCGTTCTTGAAGAAAATTTTAATTTAATTTGAATTTATTCCCACAATATGATGATAAATCGGTATTTTTTTATAAAAGTGGCATTCGAACGATCGACCTAAATAAAAATTCGTACATATCGATCATTTCAAAATAGGCCAGATGTAATTAGGCGTTGAAACTCGACGGGCTTTGATTCTATCTACATATGTATTTATATCAGTTATATGCGTAATTATCGTTAAGTTACAGAACAAGTCGAGATGTTAGCGTGTTATAGGAATTTCCTAGGAATTGAATGACGCATACGTTTAATGAATCGCAAACGTGATTACGAAGTTAAGATTCGTAAGAACGTATGTGAATATCGTTTTTCATTTCATATGAATGCATTGAATAAAATGAAATTCAATATTCGATACAAACATAGGTTTTTTTCTATGTGTATGTAGAGTTGAGCTGAAAGATTTTCAAGTGGCTCATGAAGTATAAATAAAGATGTGACGTTATGAATACGAAAAATTGCTTCGAACGCGATCTAGTCATCGCATCAATAGAAAAATGTGAATACGTACAGAAATTTACAAAAAGAAATGCCGATTCATCTTCGATAATATGACATTACCACTATCGTCGTTAATTATCATTATCAATAAAACGATATAACCCGCAATTAAAATGAGAATTAAAATAGGAAAATACATACGAGCAGTTTTATTGTTAGATTTGAAAAATAACGATAGAATAAAAATAACGGTGAAGGGCATAATGATTAGTCTGCTTATTGTGAACATGGTAAATATCAAATTAATAAGTAATTAACGAAAAAAATTAAAGCTTATCAACATTAAAAATCAACGAATTTGATATCGACTACATTTTTAACCTCGAATGATTACGACAATGGTGTAAGTTATGTTTCGAAACTTTGAACGATTTGTTGAAAAGTTGAAAATCCTAAAAACCAACACACAGATATTATTCAATCAATTGCACCTTTTTCTAAGTTTTATATTAAAAAAAATGACTAATTTTATTTTTTAAAATCGTGATTATAAGATCACATTATGTGCAATTATATTGTGCAATTCATATCGATAATAAGTATTTCTAATTAATTAATTAAAGACTTACACCGCGTTGCAGAAGAAGCGAAAAACAGACGCGACAAATGGGGTTACCACCTTTACGACAGTGACGTAATTATGGGAAAATTATGTGAAGAAAAATCGATCATGGCAACACTGCAGTACGTCGACCTCGACTAGGAATGAAAAATTCACCGGGAAATTTTCCCGAGACTCCGATTCAAATTTGAAAATTGAGCGCCAAAACGCAGTGCTGCGATTGATCGATTCGAATCTGAACGCTTCCGAAGACATAACCTGACCGAACCGAAAATAAATCCGTACATTTGAATAGACAAGTCGAATAAAAAGCTTCGACACAGTTTTATCGAACGTAAAAGTCATTGCGTTTCGTTGTGCAAGGTCGAACGTTCGATTTGTTTTTCGATCGGGGATAGAGTCGAAGTTGGATCTCGGAGACGATGAGCTCGTGATCTATGATATTTCAGATCTATAGATCTTTATAAATCGCCGTGAAGTGCGAATATCGAGGTTTGTACTCACGTTGTTAGGCGTGCGCGTCCGTACAACAAGAAGGACTCAGTACGAATGGAGCGTGGTCGCCGGTCGTAGCTCTTTTAGATACGACCATGCCGAGATAGTTTATTTTGGAATATGAAAAACGGGGACACTTGATCTATCTACGAAACCTAATTCCCTCTTTTATGTTTCACCTTTAACTACCTTTTGGGAAATTTTATTATGAGAAAAAGTTTCGATACATTCGAAATTTGATTGGGTTTACTTCAACACTTGGTATTTTCAGAAAAATACTTACGATTTCTTCAATTATAAGCAATTAGGTGAAAAATAGTACTTATTACAAAATAATATAATAAATTTATTAGTCAATTGCACTAAAAAAATAGATCACAATTCAGAAATAATATATTCGAACACTAAATCAAAATTAGTCAGTCTAAAAATATATGATCAAAAAAGTCAGTATAAACAACTATACATATAATTGCATATGAAATAAATTACTAAAATACCTAACCAACATTCAGTCCGAAATATTTTGGATACTTTAAAAATACACAAATCAAAATGTGTACAAATTGATCAATTTCCTATTTCATGGGATCTTGAGATTGAGACTTTAACTTTGCATATTGATTCCCTAAATACTTCATGACGTCCTTGTGAGGCGTACTGCCGCTTCTCGCATTTGAATAATTTTCTTTGACATAAAGTGCAAATCCATTTACAACGTTTCTCTGCTTGGATGGAGTCGACACTATAAGGCCGTCCTTGGTCTTCTTGTTCAAGATGCATTCGAAGGTACCATAACAGTAACCACAACGTTTTTTAGTTGTATCAATTGATTTGGAATGCCTATTTATTCTAAAAACAATATTCATATAATTGCAATTATAGTATTACATCATATAATAATTATTTAAAGTAAATTATTATAACGATGAAACTCATTAAACTCACTTGTAACCACACTTCATACATTTATATGAATATTTGAAATGAATATCGTAAGTATGACAAACCGGAATCGATACAAGTTCGGGATATCGCTTCAACATTTTATTGACCCTAAAAACAAAAAAATTGAAGTACCATCAATATATGATTAATAACAATGTCGATGCATGGCTTCAATATTGATTGAGGACTGCATATCTGTTCAATGTGAGAAACTTACCACATCTTCCAATAAGGTCCGTGTCCATCGTGCAATTGTCCATCGATCAACCATGTGGCTACATGACAAAGCTCATGTGCGAGAGTGTTTCGAAGCCTCGACACTGTGTCTACAACCTTCACAGACAATTCAATGTGCGAACGTCTAGTCGAAATTGTTTCACCTAATTCATTTTTAGACTTCACCATTTTGTTATGAGCTCGCCTGCAATATGTATGTATTATAAAATCCATTTAGGAATTCAAAAAATTCAACGATTTAAATGAAGATCTTTACCCAGCCGTTTTGTTCAAAGATGTACTCCATTTTATGGGTAGCTTCGAGCTGATTTTAGAACCAAAAACGTTTTCGTTGAACATTTTAAACAATATGCTTGTCAATTCTTCTTTTTTCTTCTTGAAATTGTCTCGGTAATGTTTCGCTTTATAGTCCATTCTCCATGATGGAACATTTTCTGAAAAGAATTTCCATTTGAAATATCACATAAGAAGAAACATACTTTACAAGTTTACGTTGATTTTTCACTTCAAGATTGATATTTTCTTATTGAAGTTCAAAATTTTCCATTTCAAGTTCATTATATCAATTTTTTTTTTTTTGGTATAATAGATAAAATGGTTCAATTTGATTTTTAAATTATTAGGCTTGAAATGGAGAATATTGAAGTTGAAGTAGAAAACCTGTGCAATTAATTATATCGACATACCGGATAAAGATGCCATAAAACTGTACAATTGAATATTTTCTAATTCTGTATCATTTTTAGCCGAAGGCTTTTGTTTTGAACTTTGATCTTTTTTATTTATTTTTTTTAAAGGTGTTTCTAATATTTTATCATCTTTTCCAACAACTTTAAATGCATTTTCATCTTTCTTCTTTATGTTTTTTTTAGTTTTAATATCAACATTTTCTTTATTGAAAATTTCTTTTGTCGGTTTATCATAATTTTTTAATTCTTTAGAATTCAAATTTATCTTATTATTAGCATCTAAAATATTTGATAATGGTTTATCATTATTTATTCTTTCATCTTTATTTTCATTTGAATCAATGAAAAAAATTTCATGATTGAGTTCTCTTAATATATTTGCATTATTATTTTCAAAAACTAATAAATCGTCACAAGAAACATTTAATTCCTTCTCTATTTCCTCATGTTTATTTATGAAATCACACTTATTCGAATCTTTTTCATTGTTTTTATCTATACTTTTATTAAAACTGTCCAAAAGTATAACAGAATCGTCAAGATTTTTTTCTCGGTCACTTTTCTCATCTTCGTTTCCAGATAAATTAATAGAACTAATTCTGTTCAACAATTCTCGGAAAGAATCATCATTTTGTAGCATCGGTTTACGTTTTTTCTTCTTTTCGAACAGACCAGGTGTAGATCTCCAAATGTCACCATAAATATCGTCCATCAGTTTGGCCATTCCTTGATCGATGTCTATATCTGCACATTTAGCATCATCTGACGATGCATTATCGGCTTTTCCTGAAGATGGTTCATGAGGAGAAATTATTTTGTTTTCTAAAGTGGGCGTAGAATGTACAGTTGGTAAATGGTTATCAAAAAACTTTGAATCTGACAATTTCGATTCTCCAGAACTATTGCAGCTGCTGCTGAACAGTAAAGAAGATAGTTTTCTCGGAACAGGTCTGTTTTTAGTCTGGAATCGAATCAAAGTATATTAATATGAGAATAAAGATATTTTTTTTTTCAGCATATTAATACTGACAACAAACGGAGGAGTGCTGATATATATGTTGTGCATCGATGAACTGCTCGATTCCGTTGAATTTTCATTGTGTACTTCAATCGGGTGATCCTGTTTCTTATTATCGGTTGTAAAAGACTTCAGAGGGCAGCTGTTTATATTTTTCTTAAGAGCCAACTTTGGGAAGTCTAAAAAAACAATTCAAAAGTATAAAATAATATAGGTATATATTGCCCGATATGCTATAAAAATAATGTTCTATATAAACTTACGGTTTTTCAATACAGGAGTTCTAGCAATAGTACGTTGAATTACAACTTTATTGGCCTGAAATATCAAGTTGTGAATTAAATGATCGTTTTAATTGATGGAAGATAAACAGGTAGGTATAATATAAATAACCGAAATATAAAGAAACTTATATAGGTACATATAATGCAGTAAATCTATGCGTAAATTAATGAGATACTACACTGACCTAATGTCTAGCCATTAGATAAACAATAATGTAGATGATTGAATATGAATCTTATTACAAGTCTCTCATAAAAATATACCTTATGTAGCTGATTGCGTGCAAAACAAATGAGATGCAAAATATATCGAGCTGATTGCATAAAAATCTCATCAAGGCGCACATTTTGAAAGTTGTGATAAATAACGGTAACTTTTCAAATATGAAATGTCAAACCTTCTTGTTGAGGATCGGGGACGATTCGATGAGATCGACATCATTGTGTAGATCGTCAAGAACGATCGATGAATCATCAGCACAGCTCATTATAAACAGACTAGTCGATTTATAAAGTTTCTAGCGTTCATCAACGAATTTACCTAAACAACGTAATAACTTTCTACATATAAGTAGACATATGGCAAGACCGATGTTGACACTTGCGAAAAAAAATACCTAAACTGCACCTACCTAAATTGAATGATTTGAAACTATATTTCTCCCATTCTAGCCGACTATTTTCACTTTACCTTAAAACTTATGCGGTTAGTTGTTGTAGAGTGTTTTTAGCTCATTAGAATTGTTTTTTTTATTTTTGCACAAGCAAAAATAATTGTTATGGTCGCATATTGAATGGTTTGATATTAACGACTTCATTTTGACAGTTCGAACTTCATTAGACCAGGTTATGTTATTTTCTTAATATTTCGTATGAATGTTTTCATTAGTATTTATTAATTAATGTTAGTTTCTTATTTTACGCACGTCATGCTTGACTTAACGAAACACTTATCTCAACTGTATGACCAAACATTATGAAAAATGTTTTTTGAATATTTTTTTTAACTTAACTATATTTTACATTTACATTGATAAGAGATTCACTAATATACAATTATGATGGTGGTCTCATAAGAAAGTTCCACTAAACTTATTATTTTTTATTATATGTTTCAAGAATATCATTTCATTTATTGGAATATAAACTTTTGTTACTTAAAAATCAATATAGATACCTTCTAATAACTGAAAATGGCTCCACGCAAATCAAAGAGACTCGTCAACACTGCAAAGAACGTCGTGATAGATGAAGAGACTCTCGCGAGGCGTCTGACGAAGAAGCTGGAGAATCTGGAGCGTGACAATCACCAGGAGGACTACTGTCCCCTGAACAACATGCCCAATATTAACTTCAAGTACAGTGGCATAAAGTCACTACCCGAGCGTAAGTGGAAGAAGAAGAAAATCGAGCTGGGCGAGTACTTCAAAACCAGGTTCAGGAAAACGTTTGCGCAACTACTCGACGAGGACACGAGAAGGCGAGGAGATGGTCCAAATTACGAGTCAGCCTCAGCTCCGCCATCCACCCGGCCGAGAAGGTCCCTATGTGAAGTATGCGGGTTCCTCGCCGGATACACATGCATCACTTGCAATATCAAATTCTGCTCAATCAAATGCATGCACATCCATAAAGATACACGATGCAATAAATGGGTTGTTTGATCTCGTTCATATTTTTGCAGATTTTCCTCTTTGGGTTTAATAATTTTCATTACTAGTTTGATATTTTTCATTTCAAGTTCAATATTTCTAGAATTTAATCATATTGTTTTAATTAAGGTTCTATTTTATTACATGTATTTAATTAAATTTTATGTGTGACATGCTCATTTTGTTTTCATAACTTTTCTCTTATAATTAGTTTTGATAGTACCATAAGTCAAATAAAAATTGACAAAAGTAACTTTCATATTGTAGTGAAATGTTACAATATATTTCAAACAATTTTTTATTTGTAGAATTGAAAGTATTTTATTTAGCATCTTGTTTTTATTTTGAACAAAGTCAAACACAAATTGTCGAATATCTCAAAAAAAAAAGAAACATGACTTACACAGTCATAATTATGAACATGAATAATAAAATTAAAAATCTGAGTATTCACACGATATAGATATATTTATTATAATTAAATATATTCAATTAAATCTTAAGCGCACCTTAAATGTTTGAAAGTAGCTTCAATATTAATCCACTATAGTGATTGCACACATCAATATTGTCATGAATAAGTATTTATGTGTTTTAACATATTAAACACTGTATAATTGAAGCTATCGGGGTTAAAAATATAAAATACCTACACTCGTTTTTCCAAATATTTGGAAAATGCTATTTCAATTGAAGGA
This sequence comes from Cheumatopsyche charites, assembly GCA_024721215.1. Classification (NCBI taxonomy): domain Eukaryota; kingdom Metazoa; phylum Arthropoda; class Insecta; order Trichoptera; family Hydropsychidae; genus Cheumatopsyche; species Cheumatopsyche charites. Next base: position 608,342 of record CM045588.1, read on the forward strand.
AAAACAGACAGTAAAAAGTAATCAAATAGTTTTTCAATATTGATATAAAATTTTATCTGCATTTGCTAATACTGATATAACAATCGAATAATAGACAATATTTAGCAGTCCTTTATCAATCAATTGAAGTTACACATCGACAATATTATTGATTATTTAAAGGGCACTTAAAGAAATAAAGTGAAAATGCATCATTCCATGGCATTGCCATCTTCGATTTGGAAATTAAATTTGAAATCACTGCTAGAGTTAATGCTTAATTGAGAAAAATCGTTTTTAATTGGAGCTATCATATTAGCTTCTTCAGATTTATCATTATTTACAATTGGCATATCACATTTTTCTTTGTTATTAGCATCAGAGTCGATTTGTGGTTGAAAGTTGAACTTGAAACTACTGTCTCCTGTCGTGAGAGTAACAGCTTTACGCAAAAACGTACATTTATTGTTTGAAGTTTTACTAGTCTTGAAAGATATCTGGTTCTGAACTGAAATAAGAGCAAATTATACTTATCTTCATAGATAAGGTATTATAAAAGTTGTTAAATTGTATCAGTTTGTTACTCGATTTTGCTTTTTTCTCTTCAGCTGCCATTTTTGCTCGGTAGTCTCCGAAGTGTGTTCTCATTAATTGCCTTTTTCTTATAGTTGGCTGTGTTTTACTTTTTAGCGTGTTCATAATGTTATATGATTCTTGAGCTACAACATGATCGAAATCAAAGTTTTCAATACAAACAATTCAAGTTTTCCGATTTAAATCAAATAATTTCGAACTCAAAATTTCAATTTTAAGGTTAACATTTCGAAAATTGAATTCAACTGTTTTACGGTCAGGATACATTTTGTCTTGGAATCAAGTGATACAAGTTGTCGCTGAATACCAAATTTAGTTGATTCCCTCACAATTAAGTGCACACTAATATATTTTTACTGCGACATATGTAAACCATTTCACATGCTAGAGTAGAACTTTTAAACTTAGCGAACATACCTTGTTTAGGAGACAACTTATTGGAAGACAGCGCTTCTTCGAGCTGATGGATGCACCAGCAGATCTCCACTTCTAACTGGCGATCCATATCGTCAGTAGCTGTAGTGTTCGTACTCGGACCGGCCACCGGAGCCAGGTTAGAGGAGTTAGAAGATGAAGACACCTGAGCCGGTGCCTTACTTCGAGTAATAGACTTCAACTTTCCATTGCGACTGTGCAGTTTAGCCTTCGGAGGCATTGCGTTCTATGTACCCCAATGTTTATAACCTTGAAATGTTTATGATTTTGACAGCTGTCAATAAACGTGCTCAGGGTTGCTAGCCTACACAAACACATTGTAAGGGCTGATAGACAGACATCGATTAGTAATTTGAGTGACTCAAGTCTCCAACCCTAGTCAATATATTATCCCTCCCCTAAAATTAAAACTGTACATGTACATGTTGCAAAATAAATTCATAAATTAAATGAGTGCCGCATTTCGTATTGTTTAGACCGTCCAAGAAATTCATGCAATGAGATCTTCTGACAACTATGCCATTGACTAAATTTACAAAAATAGGACTCTCTTGGTAACTAATCCAATATTTTACAAATTTCCATACGTTGAAAACTTGCAGTCTTTACGAAATAAAATCGTTATAAAGCTCAATCTTTAAGTATGATGTAACTTGAAATTTGTAGGTTAGAATTCGATAAGGCTCAAGACCCTCATGGAGTTTTAACCTAATTTATGATGATCAAATTGTTTATTGTAATTTTGATGCAGGTTTCTTATGTTGATGAACGTGTTCCAGGTGCGCGGCGGTGGTCGTCGGCGTCAGTGGTTTCATATACTCAAAGAATTCAGTGATCCAGCGCCGCACTGAGGACATGAAGATAAGGCAGCGCATGAGAGACAGCAATTCTGGTGAATACGAGCGAACCGGAAACAGGAGGTTCTCCTGAAAAGTCACGCTGAAAAAGTACTCTCTGTTTTATCTTCTCGTTAAACACTATCAATTCGATCAACTAATTCAATCATGGGTGGTTCATGTTTGGTAGCAAGCGGAACACTGCCCCACAAACGTTTATCCTAATCAGATAGAAATATAGACGATCCCTCTATAATTTTATAATCATCCCTAAGTTCAATGTATTGGTGAAATACAAATTTTATTCATCTTTACAGATTTCCTACAATACACTTATTGAAAATTTGCATTTATTCTATATAACATTTATACACTATGGCGATGCCACAATTAGATCCCTCGAAGCTGCAACTAGTTCAAGAACTGGAGATTGAAATGATGTCAGACATGTATAACAGATTAACTTCTGCTTGTCATAAAAAATGTATTCCTCCGAAATATCATGAAGTAGAATTAGGTTAGTATTTTCTATTTTTTATATCAATATGTAAAGATGGTAATAGGTAATGTATTTTTATCAATAATAAGATATGCACTTGTTAGTAAAGTTGATTTCATTGAATCTGTTTTATTTTATGTTATTATTGTATGTGTGTTCACGTGATTATGAAATGTTTAGGAAAAGGAGAGTCAGTTTGCCTCGACAGATGCGTAGCAAAGTATCTGGACATTCATGAACGGATCGGCAAAAAGCTCTCGTCTATGTCAATGCAAGAGGACGAAGCGGCCAAGAAAGCAGCTGAAAGTGTTGGAAAACCTTAGAGTTTATTCAGCTTTAGTTTAATTACCTACTTGTTTTTAAATTCATCAAATTTTTCATAGTTTGTATTAGTTTATTTGTAAAAACTATTCTATTTAGCATTTAAGCTTATAATGAATGATTAGCAGTTTTAATGGAGACATTGTTAGCATGTCTGCCAAGATTTTTTTTATGATGTTGGCTGTTGATTAGTGATTAACATAAATGTAGTGAGGTTAATTGTGTAAATTGTTTTTTTTTTTTTGAATAAAACACTGATATTTGAATTTTGATTTTTTTCTTTTTTTTTGAAAATGCTTATTTTCCTACTGCAGAGATAATAAACTTGGATTTAAGTTTTTATTTGCAAAACATTACATATTATTCTAACAACTAAAAATTTTACAGTCATTAAGTGCCTCATAAACAATTATAAATTATATTTTCATTAAATCCTATAAGTATCTGTCGATATTGCATAGATATTATACACTCCTAGATGATATCAATATAAAAGCAATTCATTGAAAATATGATTTATAATATATGGAGCACTTAATAATCTGGATTACAATCCGGATTGATGACTGCTACTACATATGGAAAAAAATCAACTAAAACTACTGTTAATTAAAATGCAAAATTTCAACATATGGATGCTTCAATCAATTTTTCTTCAATTCAACTGCAGCGTCGGGTTTGTAGCTTTTGATCAAACAGTGGAGAATATATAAATTTGAGCAGTAAAAGACGATACTAGCACACCAAACATGAAAGAAGACATTCTTTCCTTTGAATTCAAGCTGGTAAGCGAAATATAACCACAAAGCTTGTGCAGCCATCCACAGAGAGCACAAGAGGAAGCCTTGCTTCTTGCTGATCTTCAGGTCAAACATGCACAGTGGCATCAGCGATATGAACCACACGAAGTACTGCGAAGTCACAACTGAATTGTACACCACTAAAACGACTGCCTGAGTGAACACTGCAAAGTTCAAAGTTTTCATACGGCCATAGCGCAATCCAAAATACGTAACAAGCAGCATAAATGGTATCGTTTTGTACCAGTATTGAATTTTCTCATCGGCCATCAGATACTGCAGATAAAAGAACAGAGAAAAGTTGTGTCTTGTGTCTTTCCTCAGAATATGATAAATGTATGTTTCAAACAGAAACTCGTAACCATAGAGTAAGAAACAACCTATTGTTAGTACACTAAGACTGAGAATGCATCCAAACATCAGGCTCCATTGTTTCTTGTTAGGTATCAGTTGATAAAGATCAGAGAGTACATTTGTGGATTTGCTGATCTTATATTCTCCGAGAGCTATGAACATCGGCAGAGAAAAAACTAAAGGGTAGATGCGGAAATGTATGGCTACACCTAAAAATAAACCAGAAACAAAATATCTCTTGAATCCTTTTAATATTTTGGTCTCAAGAAACAGCAGTGACAGGATGACAAGAAATGATGCTATGCTATCAGCATTCCCTCGAGTAGCAATTATAATAGAAAGCGGGTTATATAACCAAAATAATGCACACTGTGCCGAAATCGCATTGATTCTTTTAGAATCTTGAGTGCTCACATCGTCTATTTTATTTTCATAAACTAGTTTCTTCATCGCAATTCCCACCAATATATCTACGAGGGAAAACAGAATTTTTCCAAAATTAGAATTCAACAATATATTGGGAATCATGAAAAATGCAAGAATAGGGGAATATCTATAAGTGTGTCTTCTGTAAGGTGATTCATCGTTCAAGATATGTCGTGCAGCATCCGTGAAGACTCTGTAATCAACGTCAGTATAGGGAACCTCGTACATCTCATCGTGAAACTGACCGTAGAGGATGAGGAACAATCTAACAATAGTACTTATAATCAAATGGGTACCGAACGGCAAACTAACGAACCCTTTTAAAACATTCATGTCCAATTTAATAGTGATTTTACATTTTAGTCTTCATATCCTTAGCGGCTTTCATCAAGCAGGACTTGAAGCTCTTAAACTCCTTCGAACAATCGTCCTTTTTCACAGAATCGTTTTGAACAACACACTTTGCATACACACTAGCACTTTCTCCACATTTTGCGAGCAATATCGGATACTTTCTGAGTCTGGCATGAGCTTTTTTCACAGAATCCATGATAATTTAATCCGTCCGAGACTCGGGCGGAACGTATCTTTTTCCAAGGACTCCCCTCGTAGGATGATCGCAGAGAATAGGATTGGCTAATCCGGGATACATATCTCTGAAAAATACGTCATATATTGGTCGAGAAAAGAAAACAGCCAGGAAGAAAGTTGTCAACACAAAAGTTGAGGTGCCAGGATATCTGTAAATGAAGCTCTGATTCTTCAGAACAGGCCTTCGCTGCTTCAGAGGATCTCGCTTAATTGGAGGATCGGTCGGATGAGGAGTCTTTCCGTACGGATAACTCATTGTAACTTATTGTCTCTGTCCGTTTTTTGCTCCTCGGTTCGAGTCGGAGGATCCAATTTGATTCCCGAACAACACAATGAAACTGAGTGCCACTTAAGGCAACATTGTCGCATTTCCTCGAGGACTTGAGCACATCTCGATTCTTGAAAGTCGTTCTCTGAAAATCAACAAGACAATGATATACTGTACGGGTAATTAAGCATTTTCAAAAATTGACAGTTTTATTCAATCATTTAGACTTTTAACTTATCTATTGAATGGAATATTAGTGAAAACATTGCAAGGTAAAAATAATTGTGTTCAGAGTTAGGGTGTATCTTTTGAAAAGATTGATATTTATATAAAGAAAATCAAATTTTCATTCATGTATTTATTGTTGTCAACAGTCATTGAACAGCGTTCAAACAATTTATGGACTTTGTACAAACGTTCGATCATACAAATTCATACATACGAATGTAAATGATGAATATTTTAATTTCAAAAAGCAAATTCTAAAGAAAATATAATATGTACATAATTTATATATGATTAAATAATATATAAATAAAAATATCATAATTTTGATATGATCTAACATAAAATCATAAATGTTATTAGGTATACAAAAAAAAACATTTTTTTTTCTCGTAAAATGGCACATTCACATTTGATACAAGATTTCCACTGCAAATTCAATATTTTTAAAATAGAATCAAACTGTTTTATTACAATTTTGATAATGGCAACCATACAACAGTTTAATTCAATTTTATATTGAACTTAATATAAAACATGTATTTAAGCATTTCAAGATGCAATCTGAACTTTGGTTGTGTTCATAAAAAATATAGAAAGAATATTCACGTGATTTCTTCAAATGCAAATGTACCGAAAATTATCTGATAATGCGATTAACTAAATAGGAAAATTCAAACATTTGTCTCTAATAATGAAACGTTTCAATAGATATTTTGAATTAATGCTTGAATATTTGAGCGTCACAAAAAAAAATAGATTGGATGAATCAGAACCTCAACTAGAGAATTATCAATCGTTGTTCAGATTTGACGTGCTTAAAAACAATACATATTACATTTCATTATTAAATATAATATAAACATTATTTAGACTTGTACAATACTTAAGGTTATAAATATTTTATTTAATATATATTTACGATTCAATTACATTCAATATTTGATGTAAAATATAGAATAACAATTTTCACTACTGAAAAAAATTTAAATATATAAACTTGTACAAAAAGTAAAATACATCCTTCAAATTTTTTTTATTAAAAATTGTAGGAACGATATAAAGAATTTTATGTGAAATTCTGATATTTCACTTTCCAAGCGTTGAGAGCTGATACTTTGTACATCTTCCCATATGAAAATTAGCGAGTTAAATAGTTTCAGGATCAGAATTGCAATACAGTAGGAAGTGCATCTAGAGCATAAACAAGCAAAATACCAATAATATTCATTCGTATAAACAATTGAAATTTTCATTTACGATCTCTAGATTTACAACCCTGCACTATCAACATGCACAATGAACATAGAAATCAATATAATTCCGAACAAACATGATTCATAACTTAACAAAGGAATGGATTGCGAATATATTAGTATTTTTAGAAAAACTACAGTTTTGGGTATTCCAAAACAATTTCATACAAATGTAATAATAAGCACAGTAATTCACCACTGTATGTTACATAACAATATACATGTCCCGGTTGCGTCTACACGCTAGGCGCGATCTTGCTTCGTTTGGACGCAACGCTGCAAACCTCGCAGTCCGATAGGGGCCGCACGGTCAACAGCAATGGCTATTGAGCCAGCTCCGCTTCGGCTTTCGTCGTCTTCTCGCTCTTCTGCCGCTCGACGCTCTCTTCGCCGTCGGCGACTTCTTTTTTTTCCACCGGCGGCTTCGGCGAAACTTCTACGGTGCTCTTTTCGACGAACAGCGGATTGTCGGCGGCGTCTTCCATCCGTTTGAAGTTCTCTTTGTTCTCGATCGAATCTCGCCTGTCGCTCTCCAAAGGATCCGCAGAGGGGAAAGGGCCGGTCGGCGACGCGCGCCGCAGCTGAGGTTGGAAGCCGACCAGGTGTTGCGGAGGCGTGTTCGCCTGAGACGAGCCTAGGGTTCGGGCTCGATCGCATTTCCTCCACAGCGTCACCTCTTGTTGCTTGAAATACCTCCGATCTTCGGTGTCCATCAGAACGAGATTCAAGTAATAGCGAACCGAAAACTTATTGTTGATGTCTCGCATCGTCGGAGTCAATTCGTATCCGGCCAGAAACACTCTGATCGGTATGCTCTCCCCTTTGACGGGAGCGCCGTCCATGATCTCGTATTTGGCCACCGTTTCGTTTTCGGTGAAGGTGCTCGCGCCCGATCCCGTGGTCTCTCGCTTTATTATTGAAATTTCCATATGCTTAATTTTAATACGCACCAATAAAAAGTATATCTTTCCGACTATGACGTCTCGCAGGTGATACCGAGACTTGTTGTATTCAAATTCTATGTGTAAACAATCTTCTATGCCCACTTCCATCTTGATGGAGTTGTGCGCGTCGGGATAACTGCACAGGGTGTGCACCGCGACGTCGACTTCTTTCACTATGTCGGTCAAGCGCCTGATCACCGTCGCTCGCACGAAATACCTCAACCTCACGTTGGATCCGGCGTAGACTTCGTAAGGCTTCTCCACGTTGGCGAACTCGAAAGCGTACGAAGTGTGCTGGAGCAGATCTCCCGGGCGAGCGAGCTCCCTCACGAGCGAAATGAACTCGTGATGGTTTCCTCTGTCGTAGAACAGTTCGATCTGGCCGATCAGCTCGACTTTAATGCCTTGATGCTCCAGCTTGGAGCCGGGCTTCCTGACGGTGACGTTCACCCGTCCGGAGACGGTTTCGCCGTCGTAGTACAGCAGTTGCTTGTCTTTCTTTCCGTCGTCGGAATTTTTCACTTCGACCACCTTCCGGTGCTCGGCGTCGTCGAAGACGATTTCGATGTCGGCCGACTGGCCGAAGCCGAAGAAGCTCATGGCGCGGCCGCGCCGACCGCTTCCGGTTTAGTGATACCGAATAAATCCAAAACGTCTTTCCTTACTAGCGAGACTACGCGGTACGGAAGCGACCTTCAAACAAAAACAACACAGGTTATCATACGTCCAGATCTTACTGTTTCCGGATTAGAATATGTCGGGTAAAGTACCTTCGTCCCTTAAGTATCGTCGGGTCAAAATGAGTCTGGTCTGAAGCGCCACGGGGACGAAACTATAATTTACCTGATCGGTGATCGGCGCTCGCAGAGATAACGAACCTCGATCTTTAGGATACGCCTTTTTTTAAAGGAAAACAGAATCGTCCGAGTGTCGCATGCGAAACGAAGCGAGTCTCGTCGTGATGCGAATCAAAGAGAAGAGAAGAGAAGAGAAGAGACGAGAACTGGGAGAGCGAATCAACCGATCGCCGGCCAACATGGCCGCCACGTTCGTGTGCGAGTTCTCGTGTGTAGCGATAAGTAGCATAGCACAAGTAGTCGAGATGGGTTTACCTTTGAGACAGGTCTGGATCCTGCAGGCGGCCTTCTTGCAAGGGTCCTTCTGGGTGGCGGCCAGCTCGCCGGCAGGGTGGAGCGCTCGCCCGCTCTCCTCTTCCGAGTTGCCCTTCGCGAGATACCGCCGACGAGTTACATAATCCGTTACGCAATTGTGGTTCTTAACGTCGACGACCGTAAGGTTCGAAACGGCGTCGAATCGTTCGCTTCTTTCGCCTAACATAAAACACTAAACGGACGCCAATACAGATCTTAAGTTACGCGAGCACAACACTCATATTGGTATTCAATCAATTTTGAAATTTATCGTAGTGCGATCGAATTGCGCCGCACCGAATTGATATTACCTAACCTGCGATAGGAAATTTCGATCGAGCTCAGAGCGAGAGACGATTCGTTAAGCAAGCTCTATACAAGATTATCTAATCATTTTATTATACCAGTAACGGAAACGTAAAACGTTTCGAATATCATCATCTTTCCTTTTAAGAGTATTTTTTACGATTCTAATAAAAATCGATCTCAATTCAAAATGTTATTTTATATAAATAAATTAAAATATTCGTCGGTAACAAAAATAATGTAATTTTAGTGCAAATATTTCTACTCGTGTAATTTTTAAATCTTTGCGTAGGTAGGCGGTACTGAATTACATTTTCTACATTTTTTGAATTATCATACACAACGTATTACAGATAAACATATTTACGCGTAAAGTTATCTCTTCCAGTTAAAACACTTATCACGATTACAATGCTGCCGTTTCAATAGTATTCACTGTCGTTCGAAATATTTGTTTTATAACTTACCTAGATACTTATTTAAAAAGGGGATATGAAAATTTAATATCTTTAAAAAAATTATCATAAACACATTTGCGACCCAACGGTGGGTATAAATTCTAAATGAAAATTAAAATACCCATATTTTGGAAAAAAAATGTAGATTTCAATATGAAAAAAAGATTTTTATTTGACAATATTCAAATAATCAGTAAGAACATATGCATAATACAGTTGATTGTTGAGTTGAAATTATAAATCATTTTACATTTTCAACTCAATCACCACCAGTATTGACCGATTGTAGTTGCGGTGATAGAGGAGTCAATCCTTTAGCCATGTGAGATTTCCTTTTACAATGGAGTGCAAAGCTGGCCGACGAGGAAAAGGTTTTCTCACATGGAGTACATCGAAATGAAGCTGCCGAAGCTTCGGAAGTAACGGGAGTGGTTTCTTCAACTGGATCCTTTTTTTCATCTCCATTAGTAGTGCCGACTTCCATTTCGCGCAGCTTGTCCAGATGATATTTGCGAGTTTTATGACGCTGAAATTAAAGAATGTATTAAATTGAATAATTGAATAATCGAGGATATTTCAGAGATTTTCAATGAGAATACTGACTCGAAATTCTCCATGCCTTGCGAAAGCTCTATTGCACAATTTACAAACGTAGGGTCTTTCACCGCTATGACCTCTTCGATGTTCGGTCAGGTCATATGCTTTCGCAAAGCGTTTTGAACATATTTCACATTGGAAGTCTTTTATCCCCGTATGACTGACTAGATGTGATCGTAAATGATCTGGTCTGCAAATGAAAAACATAATTTATCGCTGAATATAAACTGTGATTCATATTATCAAACCTGTAACAAGTTTTGCCACAAAAATGACATTCGTATCTGTTCTTGTGGGTGTGCTTTCTCATATGCGACCAAACAGAATTCATGCTTTTGAACATTGTTCCGCAAACTTTACAAGGATAGCGTCTGAAATTGAAAAAATAACTGATATCAAAATTTCATCTAATGGAGCAGAATTTAATCATATCGATTTCTATGAATCAGAGCTACACTTTTGTATGATTGCCTAAAATACTACCTCAATATGTTGAATCTAATTGTAAGTATTTCACTGATTTACAAAAGCCAATATATACATATGTATATCAAATTATGGACATTAAAAAGGTGAAATGATAATTTACTTAGTGTGGTCATGCGTTCGTTTATGCTGTCTAAGATATTGACTTTCTGAAAAACTTTTTTCACACAAATCGCACTGATAATCTCTCGTGCCACGATGAGAATGAAGATGACGAGCGAGTTTCCCCTTATCGACAAAGGCTTTGTTGCATATCTCACATATGAAAGGTTTTATACCTGAAAAATAAGATAATGTATAGACACATCAAACATTTATTCGTGTTTAAAATTTGTAAAAACCTTCATGTCTTCTTATATGAGCAATCAGGCTGTACGAAGTCGTCATACACTTTCCACAATAATGGCATTTATGAACTTTTTCCTCATGAAGCTTCTTATGCGAGAGTAAATTTTTTTTCTAAACATTCACATCAAAGGAATGTAATGATTTTATTAAATAAAAAATAAATAATCCAAAATTACCTGAAACGTTTTATGGCATATGTTACATTCGATGAGAGCATATTTGTAACCTAAATGCACGTGCTTTGTATGAATCCTTAAATACCTATACGTAAATCGAAACATGACAAAATCAGTCTGTGCAAAACTGTTTTAAAATATAATCTCGAAACGCACCTATCCGTTCTAAAGGCTTTATTGCAATATTCACAATGATGTCTGTCGCTGCTATGACTGCGCATATGAGCGGTGAGATCATTTTTGAGGCTGAACGTTTTGCCGCAAACTTCGCAAAAATGAGGCTTTTCATCGGTGTGCCACCTTTTGCGATGAGCAATTAGGCTTTGGGTGTGATGATACATTTTTCCACAATCCTCGCACTTGAAATTACCAGATTTTATATGACAAACCATGTGAATCCTGAAATAGATGGATATTATTTAGTTTTTCAATTAGATACTTTTCAATTCCATTTTTTTTCAGAATTACCTCAATTCATTGATGCTTTGATAGACTCTATCGCAAGTCTTGCACAAATAGGTTCCTTTTTGATCGTGAGTTTGCAGATGTTCTTTTAATAATTCTGAGTCGGAGAAAGTCTGTTGGCACATTTGGCACACAAATACGAATTTTGCATTTAGTTCAATCAATTCTGATTCTGACAACATTTTATCTATATTTGATAAATGTATAAAAATAAATATGTCAATGAATATATATTAAACTAAATTTCATTTTATATTTTTATAATAAAAATTATAAACGAACAATTAATAGCCTTGCTAACAGCATAAACATACCCTTTTTAGATTTAATATCCATTTCCACTTTGACTTTCATTTCTGGTGGATCATCTAATTCATCGTCTTCTTCATTCAGCGATGGTTCATCGTCATCATTATATTCCTATAAAGTAATATGTGATTATTTCGAAAGCTGTGCAATAAATGAAGTGCTCTTACTTGCTTTATGGGAATAACGGCGATCGGTTCTCCGAAACCTTCGGGCATCATAATATCGGGTAATTTGATAATTTCTTGAGGAGGTCCAAATTTGAACTTTTTGAAATATTGATTGCGATGAGTGATCGGTTGAGTTTTCATTTCAATTATTTCACCATCTGTTTCACTCGAACTCACTTCAGTTTCTGAATTATTTGTCGATTTGTCAACATTCACATTAGACTTTTTAGGTTTTATATCTGAAATAGTATTAAATATTAGTAAATACAGGTTTTTCCATTTTGAATTCGATCGTTTACATTTTGATTTCAATATTTTTGTCCATACATTTGTACTAAAAATAAATTTCAAGCAATCAAAAATAGTTTGTTATATTTTTATTAAGTTTAAAATTAATCTATTTGATTATTATGTTCATTTGTTATATGCTAGTTAATATTTTGAAGTGCGTTACTGACATTTTCCATTTTAGGTTTAATATTTCAAAATTTCAATCAATTCATTAGATGTGTGTCGATTGAAGACTAAGTAAATTGAATGCAGTGTGAGAAATGGTACTTTTGTATCTAAGCTTACTGCTATCGTCTTCACCGTCTGCAGTTTCGACGGTCATCTTTAAATCTAATCTGTCAGCGTCCCGGTCTTCCATGGAGACGATTTCGGTCGGGTTTTTAGACTTTGAAGTTTTCAGCCGTTCGACCGGTAAATTGTCTTCGGAATCTGTGAAACCGCTCGAATCTTCATCGTTATTCTCATCGATGTCCATTTTACGCTAATGAGTATTTTTTTACGATTTAACGTTCATTTTAATTAAAAATTTTACTACATAAATATATACTAATACGACAAACGTCAAAATTGTTTAAACGTCAAATTGGTTTAAATTAAAAAAAATATATCGCGTTGGTCTAATGACGATAAAAATTGTTCATATATACATAAATTATAAAAGCATAGGGAGACTTGTTGAAAAAAAAACTTCCGTTTTATATCTTTCTTTATGCGAATAGTATCCGTTCGCTGTTAAATTTCGACGATAGAAAATAATGTATCGCTTTTGGTTTTTCTGGAACGGCGGGGAGATCGGGTGACCGGGATATTTGACTTGGCAATGTGAACGGTAACAAAGAAAAATATCGTATCAAAAATACGAATAGGAGCCAAATTTGCATAGCGAATTGATAAAAGGACGCATTTCCAAAAAACGTAAAAACGGTCTTTATTTAATTGTATCGTTGGAGCTAGAATGTGATACGGAAAATTCTGCGAGCGACGACCGAAACGTAATACGGGAAAAACGGGATGAAATGAAACTCGCCGTTCGAATGCTGTTTATTATAAAACGGAGATAAAATCACTTTTGTGCATACGATGATTAAGAGCTGAATTTGCAAATCAATTATTTTGATTAAATTGTATGCAGAAAGTGACTTTATTGAATTGTAGTTTTAGAGCTAAAATAGTGCACAAAAACGAAAGAGAGAGCATCGAGGGGGCGAGGCGCCGTCTCGGAGGAAGGGGCGCGGGTCCAGTGCGTCGTCGTCTTCCGCGCGGTGTGCGCGAAGGCGAGAGAGGCGAGAGGCGGCCGGCGAGCGAGGCATGTCGGAGCCGCCGCGCCACCTCCAGCTCCAGCTCCAGCATCAGCACCAGTCGCGCGCTCAGCATGGACAACATGGACATCATCTGCCCGCTGACATCTCGCGCAGCAATCCCCAGGACGAGTACGAGCTGGTGCAGCGCATCGGCTCCGGGACCTACGGAGACGTGTACAAGGTGCGCTCATACACCGTACAATCACATAATCCACCGACGGTTCGAACGAAGCGAATCCGGACTCTTCGAAGCCGATCAGATCCGATCCTAGATTCGCGCACCTCGCATCCGACGACGACTCAAAATCACTCGTGCCTCGAAAACGCAATCGTCCAGATTTCCAGCTAAAGTCTCGTACGCTAAAAAGCCAAAAATCGACGTCGATTTAAATTTTGACCCCCCTGCGCGTACACGAAGAAAAAAATATAAATATTCTTGTCGCTCTTCGTAAATCGGTCGTTTCTCAGCTACGCGACCCAATTTTGTGCATCCAAAACAAACTGCATCACATTCCATACTACTATCTTCAAACGAATCGAAATAACGTAAGCGACTCGAATCTTCTTCTCAATAGATGAAATACAATGTCAATTTCTTTGTTCTCCGCACATTTTCTTGTCATTTAAACAAATTCTACACAAAATCGTAAATAAATTATTACTATAATTCTGTATAGGTTTGAAAACAATGCAACCAATCATCCATTGACAATATTAACCTCGCACAATTTTCATACGCCAAACATTTTTCATCAAAAATTTAAAATTGCTTATCAAATTTATCAATTTATTATTCAAATTTTACAATTATTCGTGCAAAGAAATGTTTGTCATTTTTTAAATTATTTTCATCCTCAACATCGTCAATATTTTCAAAAAACGTCGATTTTTTCACATTACACATCAAATATCTTTCACTGTACACAATTAATTTAAAAAAATAACCAATTGACTCATTTAAATTATTTTGATTAAAATTGTGATTTTCAATTCCAATTTATCATATGTTGCAATCTTTACATTCAGATTATGTGTACTTAATATATGCATTCATAAGAAAACATGTATTACTCGTTTTAAAAAATTGCAAAACATGTGATTTCACCGTTCTAGCTCATGTCATGCATAAAATCTAACAACTATTTGATTTTCTACATTAAAAATAATGAAAAAAGAAACGATTATCAGAATCGACACATTTTGAACTGACAGTTATTTTTTAAAATCTTTTATAAGGTTTTTCCATGTGATCTAATATATAATGCGATTTAAACGTTTTCTTTCAGGCTAAGAGACTCGCATCTAGTGAGCTCGCCGCTATCAAGGTGATCAAACTAGAGCCCACCGATGACTTCTCTATCATCCAACAAGAAATTCTGATGATGAAAGATTGTCGCCACCCCAACATCATAGCCTACTATGGATCTTATCTTCGCAGAGATAAATTATGGATCTCTATGGAGTATTGTGGCGGTGGAAGTTTGCAGGTTATTTTTTTTCATATCCAGTACAATCGCGATGACATAATGAACATCGCGGATGAAGATCTCTTTCATAAAACCGTTTTTTATCTCTTCAGGATATATATCATATAACAGGACCACTGACGGAACATCAAATAGCTTATATGTGTAGAGAAACGTTGACCGGTTTATCTTATCTTCACAGTATGGGAAAAATGCATAGGTATGTTTATTATATGCGTTTTGATATTGAAATGTTAAAGTGAACATTATGAATGAATTGTTTAATGATTTCTAACCTCTTCAGAGATATTAAAGGCGCTAACATACTGCTGACTGAAAATGGAGACGTCAAGCTGGCCGATTTCGGCGTGTCTGCACAAATCACGGCTACCATCAATAAGCGAAAGTCCTTCATCGGAACACCTTATTGGATGGCCCCCGAGGTATTGCGCTATATTTTGTATTAGTCTTGTGTGTAATTGTAATAGTAATCTTTCAATTCTTTTTCATGGTTGCTTCAGGTGGCTGCAGTCGAACGAAAAGGAGGCTACAATCAACTGTGCGACATTTGGGCCTGTGGTATTACAGCGATAGGTATTTTTTTCAATTTTTATCTTTGTATAAGCTTAATTTTCTTATTTTTTAATGAATATTGTTGTTAAACAGAATTAGCCGAACTCCAACCACCAATGTTTGATCTACATCCGATGAGAGCCTTGTTTCTTATGTCCAAATCAGGATTCAAACCTCCAACATTGCGTGACCGCGAACGGTGGACTCAGACATTTCATAATTTCGTAAAAACTGCTCTCACCAAAAATCCCAAAAAGCGGCCTACTGCAGAGAAGCTACTACAGGTTTTTAACCATCATTTCATCGATTTAAATCTCATTAGCTGGTTAATTGTAATTCTTCATTGATGTGTTTCGCAGCATGCTTTTTTCCAATCCAATATGTCGAAAAAGCTCGCCATAGAACTCTTGCATAAGGTGTCTAATCCTTCTAGTCTTTTTAATTATAATGCTGATCCAGATGAAGATGGGGTAAGCTTTTGACAATGATTAAATCTAAATGATAAGTATTGCTTATGATTACAATTTTAATGTTACAGGCTATAACAAATGTTCCACATCGGATCGCTTCTAAACACACCGTCAGGAGTCGCAAACCTGTAATTACAAACCCCGTTGATCTTGGAGTCGCATCGGCCTCCAGCAGGGCAAGGCCTCACAGTCTTCTAGGTGATGATAGTCAATCTATCGTGTCTCCACCGAAAAGGAGATCTGGCGTCTTTGACGACTCTCCCATTATAGATCTTGATGCCGACGATGATCTGGAATGCTTAGAAGGTCCCAGCATCAGCGATCATTTTGCTAACAGGCATTCTGGAAACGGAGAAGACTCTGACACGATGAAAAGAGCCGCTGGTAACTTTCATATTGAGTTTTATAAAATTTTAATGATGAGTTTTACAATTTCATATAATTTTTTCAAGGGAGCAACTGTTGTTCACGTCGAGTTCAAGATGTGAATCATCATCCATCCAACTGGGATATGTTGGACCTTCTGAGCGACGTTAAGGCTGGTATTCAGCTCCACGAAAATCCCACTTCACCGATGAATTCTTCGATAGACGCTCCACTCCCTTATGACACTCTACCAAGTGAAAAGTCAGTATTTTTTTTTTGTGACTCATTTGATAATCATCGTGTATGATCGTTTCCCTTTTATTATTCTCGATGGGTTCGCTTTGAGATATCTGTCTTTATTTTTTCGTTATCGATAGCATGTTTTGGTCATTGCTATACAGATATGATGTATATTTTTTCCGTTTCCATGCTATATAACGTTTATGTCTTTGTTTACTGATGCTGTGGAAGCTCGCTGAATCAATAATTTAATAGAATTTGTAATATTTAGGAGAAAATTGATGAAATGATTATTATGTGCCCTTTAAATAATTGATAGCAGTATCATTGCATCATTTAAATATTGAAATAATACATCAGTATTAATTTTGACAAAATTAGTTGTGCATAGTCAATGATGCTTTTGTTGCAAATTTTAAAATATTTTCAAGTTTTTTTTATCACAGTTTCGATACTGATAAGAGCGCATAAAATACCTGTAAATATTTTTTGTCATAAATTGAATTGAAAGTATTGACAATGAACATCTTAGGAATTCAAACAGTTTTCAACATTTACAGTAGTTATAAATTTTTATCAATGTCTTTCATTGTTGGTTGGACACTCCAAAGATATTACCAAAATATTAGGGGGCATTTTAAATCTAGTTTAGCGAGTTTCAACTGCACTTTTAATCAAATTCAAAATAATAATCTCTACCATGTAGTACCCATCATTTTCAACTCGAAACAATTTTTTTATACTTTAAAAATTATTAATACCCTATTATACATATGTATCCATTTTTCAAGGTTTTTCCACTTACATTAATAGAAAGTTTTAATTTATTATATATCTCCATACTCTTCTCGTACTAATTTTGACATCAAACATGAATTACTATTACACTGTACATAATACACAATTATTTTGCTGTGAACATATATTCAATGAATATGAATATAAATGTAATTAGTTTCGATTTGTGAATTCGATATTAAAGTTTGAGCAGCTGGAAATTTCTCTGTGGACTTAGCGCAATAGTCGAATCGAAGATATCATTTCAGATCTGTGTAAAATCTCTTGTGTGATTTTTAGAGTGAAACGTCGCGTAAGGGATTGCGCTATAACCGGAGAGCAAATAATGAAAATGAGTTTAAGGTACATTTGATTGTTCGTTGCGGCAACGACCGCATGAAAAATTTGCGTGATGTGTTTGAATTTTGCAATTAAAAGCATGCCACATATCAATTATTCTTTAATATCTTGAGTAACATAGTCGACTAATTCTTTAAAGGTCGGTCTTTTCACTGCTTTAGTTAACTAAGCAAAGAGTTACAATCATTCCTTCCACTGTGAACTGTCAAAAAATCGCAGAGCAGATTCAAATTTTTGACAGTTCATAATGAGAGGACTAACTGTTATTTTATAATTAGTTGACTAAAGTAATAAAAAAAATCGGCCCTAATTCATCTATTTACTCATTGAGTCATAAAAGTTATTGTTCGACATAAGTTAACGAGTATATCAATAATCAGTCGTACATTTCATCATTTCAACATATCGTTCATACATTTCACACAATCTGAAAAGACTTATGTATACAAATCGCTCAATTTCAGGTGAAATACAATGTTGAGTTTCTCTATTGTAAACCCAAGAAGGTAACGTGATTCACTCGTTTTATGATACTAATTTCTCATCCTAAAATGTATTATGTTGTTGAAAGAACAGTAACTCGATTAAAACTGTGTGTTTCTTGAATTTTGACGATAATTATCCTTTTCACTACACATGATATAATGAAAAGATCGATTTTCACATGTTGACTCTTAACAAGTTTTTGATTTCGTGTGCGTTTATACTTTTGTATTAGATTATTTATCATTTGGAATGACATTGTGAAGTTTTTTTAAGTGTTTTTTCGTTTGATCATTTCATTTTGTTATTTAGGTTTGCTTGGTTTGACTTGTTGTGTCATTAATTACAATTTTACATAATTTTCGAGTGAATTTTGACAATGAAAATCAAAGTCGTTTGTCAATAATTTCATTAGAATTTGATGAAATTTCTTCATTCTTTTCTATCTTTGATATTTGCTCATTTACATATACTTTAGTTATGTTTGATTATAATTTCGATTTAATATTATTTGATATATGATTTAGACCCTGTTTTTTAATTGTCGGTTTGCAGTAACTTACAATTAGTTATAAATGTCTATAGAAGAAAACTATGATTATAACTATTGTTAATTAATTTAACCGACGATTTAAAGATTGGACATTAATTTTTAAATTTGCACAACATAGCTAATGTAACAATAGTCTAACGTGAGTGAAAATCCATCGATAGAATTATAATTCTTCTTAAATTGCAGGATAAATTATGTTAAATTCTATAATATTTGTAATTAATTATACAATAAGCAAATACTATATTACTTTAGCTAAACTAATTTTTGCATTTGTATATACATATATAGATATTATCACTTTGAAAGGAATTTGTATGACTTGAATTGTTATTCTAGTAATGGTTTCAATCTGAAGCGTGTTGCACCAGTGGATGTGAATAAATCGCACTTTGCGAACCTTTTACAAAAACGTTCATTACCGAGTATCGTTTGGAAAAAAAAGGTGAACGTGTAGTTTTACTGTGTGTCCGCCTCTCCTCGAGAATGCTTTCGTTATCGACATTTATGTGGCTGATTGTCATCTATGGTTTTTTTGTATTTTGTTTTAGGAGTCTCTTGCAATATATAGATGAAGAGTTAATGCTAAGGTAAATAATCATTACCAGCATGCCGACGAATATGTACCGTACAGTTTTGTTTCTTTAAGCCTTTCTTTATTTACCGACAGTAAGCTTATAACAATCGATGTTTGCATGATTTCATACGCATGCTTTGCTCTCAGTGCTTGTTGAGATTCGCGACAGTTGAATATTGTTCTGATCTGTGTTGCTTATATTATGTATTTTATTCAAAATTATAAAATGAAGTCATACTAATTTTCGCCAGAAAATGTAATAGTTTCAACTGTTAATTATTATTATGTACGCGATTCTTACCAGGTTCTTTCTATTTACATATCTTTCACATGCATTTTTTTTTCAGTTGTAATCTCGTCTGTAAAATTTTCTTCAAAACAAATTCAGACGTGATACAACTAAACTCTTATTGCAGCTTTGATTCTATGGGATGGTTTTGGTGCTGGTTTTATTTTTTTAATTCTTTTGATCCTTTAAATACTTTTGGCTTATGTGTTTTTGTGTACACAATCTCATGATATTCTTTTGATCTCTCTTTACATAAATTACTTCCCGAAATAATTTTTCTGAAATATTAAATTCGCTCATTTTGGTTCTATCATGAAAAGATCAGGTATTGAATGTCTATATAGAGGTTGGTGAAGCATAGTGAGAATTCTTATAAATTTAGATTGTTTATGATTCGGAGATTAAGATCAGTTTTGGAATGAAATTTAAATGTTACGAGAATTCTTACTGTTGCTGATAATCGTACAAAATTAATTGCTTTTACATTTGGAGTGTTTTCAATTTTTGATTATAAATTTGTGAGAAATTATTATGTTTTTCAATGTTTTGCATTAAATAAAATACTGAAATTGACATAAGAAATAATTATATTTACTAACATTATAACCTGAATATTTTATACTTACAGGTTATGTATTATCCATAAAAAAAATCCTTTTGTTAGAAAAATCCACACAGTCTCGGTTTATTTTGTAGATGGAACATTTATGTTTTAGTGATTGTGCTAATAACGAGTATAATACCTTGAAATTCTAAAAAATCTTACGCTATTTTTGTTCTTGTGTTCAAACTATTGTATATGAATTGCACACATTCAATTTGCAAAATTTAACATAAAAATATTGTTTAAACGATTAATGAGTCTATTATATGTTCTCATTAGGGCTACGCTTCCATTGACGAGCAATGACGGAACAACTAACGGTCAGAAAAGCGATATTAATAATTTGTACGACAGGCACCTATCGCAATGCATCAGATTGAAACACGACTATCTTCATTCTCAAAGTACCGGTAAAGATCTGTCAAGTCTCTCTGGAGAGAGCAGCAAGTCCAGGCACACCAATGGATGTTCGGTGAAAACCACCGACTCTTTCTTATCTAGGGATGTCTCCAAGACCTCTCTGTCCAGCGGAGATCATCTTTGTTCGAGGATGTCTGGATATGGAAGTGATATAATTTTTGCTGATCAAGCCGGCAGCGATGCTCTGGTTAACTCTCCTGTAGTGTCTCAGACGTCCAAAAATTCAGAGAATACGTGTCCTTGTGGACTTTGTCCGAGTCAAAGCTCATCGAATATGTCTAGAATAAGCCACTCTGGTGTGCTCAGTGATTTACAACAGTCAGTATCAGTTTCCAACAAGAAATGCTCTTGCAATGGATGTAGCAAAGGCAATTTAACCAATCTGCACCACCGGAATACAAATGCGAATGAAAGTATTCAAGAATCTCCATCCTCTGGTGTTATCTTTTGTAATTTCTGCAAAAAGCAAAAGATATCCGTTTCCAACTTTAGAGCATTGCAGATTGCAAATAGGTTACATTTGGCCGATCAAAATTCTAAAAATTCTGGTCATCCAAATAACAATAGCTATTTTGAAGACGATCTTTGCAAAAGGATCGACTTATCCCTAAATATGGACGTTGATATTGATGCAAAAATGAAAAGTGCATTTTCTCTAGCCGGATTGCCGGGAACCAATGATAGCCACAATAAACACAATGTTAAAACTCATGGTAGACACAGTTCGGATTCCATATTTGATCACAATCGAAGTAATCAATCATTTGATTCGATATCGAATCACACCAATAATCACATGGAAAGCGATACCGGAGGCATTGATCTCAGCCAATTTTGTGTCTGTGAATTGAGTGAATCTGGTGCGGAAACACGAAGAAAAACCTCATCGTCAGTAGATGAAATATTCAACCTGTCTGGAACTGAGAGTGCTACGAAACTGAGTCGCAATTCTAATCCTGTAGAGCTCCATGGCCGAGACAGAGAAAGATTGGATGGCAGCAGCCAGAGACAACGTAGCCTTTCAGATAGTCAGCGCGATAAGGCAAAAGTTGATAATTCCAGTGAGTTAATAGTGCTTAAAGTTTCTGTCGCATATGATAAATTATTCAATTGTCAAATTTTCTTTTGTAGATGTCACTGGCACTCCTGATGTTATTGGAGGAAGTGGAACACCACCCGTACCTCCTCGTAGATCTCATCGGAATCACCGTGTCCGTGCTCTGACTCCACCGCGTCCTAACACCAATGGTCTTCCGCCAACGCCTAAAGTTCACATGGGAGCATGCTTTTCAAAAGTATCTTATTCCTATTTAGTATCTTTGTTTACTTCTATGGTTATTTATAATTGAATCTTTATATTTCTTCAGGTTTTCAACGGTTGTCCACTCAGGATAAATTGTACGGCCTCTTGGATACATCCAGATACTAGAGACCAGCACATACTGATTGGTGCCGAAGAAGGTATATATACGCTTAATCTGAACGAGCTTCACGAAACTGCCATGGAACAATTATGTCCAAGAAGAACCATTTGGATGCACGTAATCAAAGATGTTTTGATGTCATTATCAGGTTGGTTATCGATAAATTTTTTTGGCGATTTTATAAGTTAATACATTGTTTGAACTGGTTTTGATTTTGTTTCAGGTAAAAGCCAACAATTGTACAGACATGATTTATTGGCACTGCAAGGCAGACAAGCCAATAGATTCTCTTTGCGGGTCCAAAGAATGCCAGAAAAGCTTGTGCCGAGAAAGTTTGCACTCACTACAAGAGTACCTGATACCAAAGGTATATATTCGGTGCTCGGTGCAGGTTATAATAAAATCACTGATTCGTTAACAATTATTATAATTTCAGGCTGTATAAAATGTGCTGTGGGAAGAAATCCTTATAACGGATATAAATACCTGTGTGGGGCAACTGCTCAAGGTCTGTTCTTGATGCAATGGTACGATCCGCTCCATAAGTTCATGTTGCTAAAGGTACAAACTGTATTTCATTTTGTATTTTGCATAATATATTTGTGTATTTTCATTTGTTTTATCAAAACACACTTTTTTTAGCATTTGGAATGTGTCTTACCATCTCCATTGAAGGTCTTTGAAATGATCATCATCCCTGAGCAAGAGTATCCACTCGTTTGTATAGGAGCCAATAGAAAGCCTCTCAAATTAGATTTACTCAACATGAATTCCGGTATTATATATTCTTTAATCTCCTCAATTTTGCATTTACAATATTTGAAAAGAACATTTTTTATTCAAAGGTGCCAGCTGGTTCCATTCGGATGAATTAGATCCAAACATGAGTGGCACTTCGACTGTGATACCTCGTACCGATAAGTTACATAGTATAATCGGTATTAAACAACTCGAGAAAGATTCTGTGAGTCTTTGCTATGTTTTAATATCAACTTAACTATCTGCAAAGATAATTCAAATGTTTCATTAATGTCAGGTGCTCATATGCTACGATAACCTTGTGGAAATAATCAACCCACTACCACCTTGTGGAGATGCAAGCCGTCTGCAACCGACAGCTGATCTGATAATCGGCAGCGGCAAGACGAAGAAGCAGAAGCAATTGATCACCAAACTCGAGTTTCCTTTCAATATTGAAAATATAGGTTATTTTTTTGCATTTTTATAAAAGAATTATTATTATATAAATTTCTTTTATATTGTTATTGTTTTTTTTTTCTTTCAGTTGTTTTACCCGACAGTGTATTAGCATTCCATTTGCACGGAGTTCAAGGAAGGTCTCTACGAGACGGCTCAATAACCCAAGAAATTTGTGATCCTTCCAAGAATTACCGACTTTTAGGACATGACAAGTAATTTTTCTTTATAATTTTTGTGTTTACTATTGTCCTTCGATGCTAACATATTTATTTTTTCTGATTTTCAGGATAGTTGCGCTAGAATCACATGTTTTAAGAACCGGAACGCTCACTGGAGAAGACGGCAACGATCTCTACATACTCGCTGGTCACGAAGCTTCTTATTGAAAATAGAAGTTGAATTTGAATTAGATTCCCCGCGTTCCAGTTGATTATCCTAAAATTAAATTACGCTTGGTAATTAGAAATTATAGACATCGATTGAGACGTGTTGTTTTTTTTTTTTTTTATTAGATTTCGATAGAAAGTACGTTTACGAATATCATTGCCATTTTTATCATCCGACAAGAAAAAGAGATTATAATATTATGTAGATAAAGTCGCATGTATCTAGAGTTGATAATTATGTTAGAATATATATTATGAAACGAACATGATAATTATTTAGATCTAGAATATCGGATGTGACATACGGAAGTTTTACGAAAACGAATCTTATAAAATATTGTGAAGGTTTCATTGAATCGTATTTAAGAAATAATAATCTGAATTTGATAATTTAGAAGTTTTGTGTCGAATAATCTAAAATATATTGAAATAATTGTAATATTTGATAACGGGTGGTTGCACATGCTAACTGGTCGCAATGTGGTAACTGGCAAATAAATTATATTGTCCTTATTGAAGATTCGATTTATATACTGTTGCAGTAATTTCAATATCTATTTTCGTATCAGTTATAAAAGATTCAATGAAATATATGAAATAATTGCGTATTTAAAACTTTTCGTGACCCTTGAGGTGATATATTGGCTTTAAATTATAAAAAGCTGATATATTGACAAATTGATATTATAACCTTTTTAATAACCCTGTGCCAATATATCAGCTCTTGTTAAATTTCTAATTTGAATAATAAATTGATTGAACAATTAATTTTCATTATTTTTTTATATAATGAGTAAATATGTATAGTATTTTAAACAGCCAATATATCGGCTCACGGTATTAAAAGACTTGCATGATTTAACCACTTTATTTTACTCACATTTCTTACTGGAGTTGATGTATCTAGATATCGACAATATTTATTTACTGTACTGTATATTTACTGACACCATTCCTTTATGCATTATATATTCATTCTGTTACCAATCATCTCTTATTAATTTAGTGACTATGCTTTATGAGTCAATTAAATCTTATCTACTAATTGAGTTAATCAAATGTTGCTGCTATGTATTGATCTGAATAGCAATTGATATTCAAATTGACCATTTTTATGATTTTTTTTTGTTATTTTGTTCGCATCATAATCCAGAAACATGTCTATATGATTTTTTAATTATACATACATCAATTATTATATTTATCTAAGGAATAACATGTTTTTACGACTTCATTAAGATAGATCCTCACAATTAACATTTTTACGACTGACATTCGTTATTGTATTTATACGTAAACGGGCGGAAATAAAATGTATCTAGGAATTGATTTTTACACAAAATTGATTATGATTTGCGATATTGTTGCAATATAAAATTTTCTTCACGCTCCGAATAATATATTATATAGCAATACTAATATAAATTGAGAATATTTTCACGGTGCCTTTACATCATTCATGTCTATCGACAATTTGGTTTTCACAGTGTAGAAAACAAGCAATTATTCTGTTCGGCTTTATCGGCTACAAAACTTCAGATGTGAATGCACCAATATAATATTGAGTTCCGAAAAGACTGCCACAGTTAACCAGATGATGGTTTTTCTTTGTTTTGTACCGAATTATTGTGTCTGATGACCCCTGATATGTACTCATCATCAATACGACACCAAATCATATTGCTGTATATCGTACCTGATTTGTGTTTTAATATGTACACAATTGAAATGAAGGAAACGTCAAGTTTATACAATTTTGAATTCATTCGTTTGCATAACAATTATGAAATACGTGATGCAGCCGAACAGATTAAGCAGTTCAGAAGAGTGAATACTTTTGAAGAATCTCAGGGATGTACTGGTAAATGCTCTAAACTTCTCTCATTTTAGAAACAAATACATACTTATAATTAAAAATTAAGTTTATTTTGGCTATTGTGCAAGTTTTTTGAAAGATGTCGAATTGTATTCTAGTTAGGAATAGCATCATTGCGTGGATCGTTGAATTTTTGCTTTTTGAAAACTATTCACATTTCAATTGCAAATTAGTCGTTTTCGAAAAAACAAACACAAAAAACCACCATGGATTTCAGTTTAAACCCTGTTTGTTTTAAAAATGGCGGGAGTAAGGGTATTGAATAAGACTACTCTGAAAATCCACATACGAAGTATTCACTCTTTTAAACTGTTCAATTGTTTCAGCTGTACTCTACATATAAATGTATTGTGAAACATTAATTAGCGTTGGAGCTCATCATATATCTGAAACGTACCTTAATTAGAAGTATATTATTGAAATGAAAATATATATAAATATAGAAATATTTTTGGGATAATAGAAGATATTCAAAGAGATATATTATACAAATAAATGGAACTAATGTAATAAATACTATATAACCAAACATATTCGTTGTATTTGTCTTTGCAAAAGTGAAATATTATATTTGCTTGAATCCGTCACTAATAGGATACTAAGAAAAACGTGAAATTGAAGAACTTCATAGTTGTATGCTTTTTCTAAACAGATTGATGAAACTATTTACTTTCTGAACTAATTTGTTTTGCCGTCGTCAACATTTCTTTACGTCTCTTAAATATTATAAGTAGATGTTATAAATGTAGCCTACACTTATTCAATTTTATATACAATGAGTTAAAGTTTAAGTTCTACACAATTTGAGCAGCTGACTCAATTAAAAAAAACTGCAATTTGGCTTCATGAATTTTATTTTAATACTCTGTGATTGTAAAACAAATTTATTTTCTGATATTTTTTTTAATTTTAGACTCATTGTATATAAAAGTAATATCTGTAAATATACTGTTTCGATAAGACCATTTCCAATTATTACGTATAATTATACTTCTACGAGTTTCATTGTCAATTAAACTTATATACGAAACCCTAGTGCACCTGTACTCAACTTTTTCCGTTTATATTGATTTCGTTAAATTTTCGCTTGGTATCTGTTCAACTTAATGATTTGAAAGCTTTGAATCTTCAGTCGTTCACAGCTCCGTACTCTGAAAATAATTTTTAAATGAGTTTATCTACGATTTTCATTCTATTGTTGGATTTTCATACAAATTTTCCACTTCAAGTTTGAAATGAATGATAATTAAATGATAATCATTGCAACTTGAAGTGAAAAAACCTGTATCGGCATTGGCTTATTAAGTTTGGACCTTGTTGTGATTTCTGTTGTGTATTTGCATTTTCTTTACTTGTCATCGCTGTTATTACGAGAAATTAATAACCTTAAATTGTTTATGAGAATGCTGCCTAATCATTAATTTATTTTAAATCAAATATATTTTATTAGAACAAAGTAACCAAAATATTTATTGTTTTAGAATTTTTTTACATTATATTATGTATTATTATAATACCTGTATGTATATTTTATTTTAGCATTATTTTTTTGTACATAATGTATAATTTAAATTAATAAATATATATGATTAAAAAATCTATCTATATTGGATCTTAAACATGATTTTATTTAATTGAACATTACAAAATGATCAGGGGAGACTGGAGACACATAAACCACTTAGAATCACAGAAATATGTATCAAATGTGTAGTTATTTTCACTTAACGATGCAAGAAGTCATCTGGCAACTTCAAAACTTTTGACTGCAATGACATTTTTCAGGTCTTAATTTTAATCGAATGGCAAAAAATTCAATTTTTAATACCTTAAGCCAAGTTTCCCTCATATAAGAAAACTATTGTAATAGCTAGAAACTTTTCTTTTGCATCTATTCTTTGTACTTAACTGATAGGAATAAAATAAACAAATGCTATAAATATATAAATTAGTATGTACACAAATATAAAAACTTTAATTTTAAGTCTCAAAACAATTAATGCTGAAATCAAAACTATGAGAGCTCATTTGAACGTCAGCTCCAGATTTTTAATCTTTTTCTTCTTGTAAAATTCTAAGTTCGTTTTGAGCGAAGATCCTTTAGTTTCCGGGAAGAATAACAACGAGATTACTATTCCTATGCCCGAACCAATTGCGAATATCCAGAAAGCTACATATATCAGTTTGGCTTTATCCAGAGCGTTGAAAATCACTATGATACCGAAAGACATAGTGAAGAACCACATTATCAGCAGAGTAGTGGCGAGACCTCTGGCCTGAAATGATAATCGATCATAATTTACATTCCGTAAAGCAACATTTGATTCAATTAATTCACGTCGTAAAGTCACGCCTAATTTAGTTATATTTGAATTATTCTAATTGAATCGTCGATAAGATTTAATTAGACATTAACAGTTTTATGTGTTTATCTTGGTATGAAAATTGTAAATATTTCAAATGTTTTCGAATACCTTTATAGCAATCAATTCGGATGGGAAAATGAAAGGTATAGGTCCAATTCCTACTGAAAATGATGATACGACTAAAGAAAGCGCCGTAGCTGGTATCCATCCTAAACCAGAAAGATCATACTTCACATGTACCAAATAAAAGTATATTGCCATAGTGGCCATTCCTGATGAGATGATCGAACAGGATACAATCAGTAAAATCTGAAATAGATATTATTGATTATAATAATAATTAATTTTGGATTCTACGGTGAAAGATTCACCTTTCTTCCTGATCTTTCAATCAGAGACGAAGCCACCATGGATCCGGCTAATTGAAGAGTTCCCACAACAATGCTACTGATCTCCGGTGACAGCTTTCCGTTTGATAATGCAAATATATCGTTGGCATATGTTATAACAGCGAAAGTGCCAGTGAAACATTGAACAGTCAATATTGCAAAACATGCTCCGAAGGCTTTCAAAGTGGGTCCTGAAACTAAATATTTTCCAATTATATTGGTTTCATTGCTTTTATATTCAAAGCATATTTTTCTTGACATAGTATATATGTATTTGATATAACAGAACATTTAAAATTTTCATTTAATGATATGAAATTAAGATTTTGTGATGCTCACATAGAAGTCGGTAGGCTGGTGTTGAGTCTTTTGAATTTTGTTGCTCCGATAATGAATCTGAAATGATAAATGCTTTGTGTCAAAATAACATTAAAAAGACTATTCCAGAGTTTTTATTTTCAATCTTAACAAACCATCGTTATTAGCCAAATCATTTTCTAACTTTAACCTCTCTAAGATTCTACAAACTGAAGGATCGTCTATCACTTCTGATCTCAACCATCCTATGGACTCGGCAGCATTCTAAAAAATACAATAAATTTAATGAACTAATATTTCACTATTAAATTTTACTCAAATGAGATTTCAACCTTATACTTGGCATGTTTCACGCAAAAGACCGGAGACTCTGGAGCAATAATGATAAAGATCAATGTGAAAAATACAAAAACCAATATCACAATGATTGTGTTATTGTATGATATGTACGTTCCCATGACAAACATTGCTACAATTCCGGTATTGAGTCCAAAAGCCAAGAATGACCCGAGGACTCCTCTGGTGGAAGGTGATGCCACTTCCACACAGTAAGCAGGGACAACCAGATAAACTGCTGCACCCGAAAAACCTGATAATGCTCTTGAAGTCAGCAGGCCTACGGAAGTCAGCCAGGATATCTTCAAGATCCAACTGATCTGATACATGTGAAATGAAAGTCTGGCGTTTGTGGAGCTAACCATCAGAACAAAGCTCGATAGGTTAGGGTTTTTTATATTTTCAGGTTAGTTTAGATTGGATTAGGTTAGGATTTGTACCGAATAATACCTATCATGCGCTTGATGGACATTTAGTACATATTTCATACAATATTTTTACTTTCATTCACTCGGTTTCAATTTTTTAGTAAATACATGTATAGGTATTAAGTTTTTTACTACTTTTACAAATGAATTGATTTTTTCGTTTTTTCAAAATATTTATAAGAACAAAATAATGATTTAATCGAATTATGAATTACATAATGCGACTGTTCAATTACAGAAATTAATCGACTATTACATACTTTATCGAATTGCAATCGATAACATTTCAAAAAATCAATTTAAATCGTCAATAAAAAGCTGTTAATAAAAATCGATTTACTTTACAAACGACTATAAGAAGTTTTATGTGAACAGTTTTTCACGATTGAAATTTCTAACAAATTTTATACAATTAGCAACCTTATGTGACATGATCAAAAGACTTATATTCGAATAAGCAAATGTTTAACTGATATGTATTTTATTTTGTACGTATGTTTTAAGATATTTAGGGCCGCTCTTTTCACCTATGGTTTGAAAATAAAACGAATTTAAACTAAGAGATGAATGTATGTATTGTTGTATGAAACTATGAACTGTAGTTACCCACCAAAGAATTTAAACTCTACCACATACTAATTTAACTCATCGAGCTGATTCCAAAGAACTTACCGAAAGTGGAATCAGAGCGACCAGCATTGTGACTTTTCTTCCAAATTTATCGGAGATGAATCCGATTATCGGAGTTCCCACCAAGCCTCCGATGCAGATGAAGGATCCCAGCCCAGCCACCTGAACCGGAGTCAGGGGACGATGGAGAGGAGTCTCCTCGCTCATCAGCAGCGGCAGAAACGGAGATACCCATCCTATGTCGCAGCCGAACAGGAAGGCTATCATGCAAGCTAAAATAAATAAGATTGGTTGAAAGAAGAAATCGGAAAAATCGTATGAAAAATCGGATCGAGTCGGAAAAATGAGCAAATTCAACCGTGGAACGAAATCGGAGGAAATCGTCGATTTGAATAACGATGATGATGACAAAAGTGTTTATACACAATTATTTTTTTCGGCGAATTTGATTTTTGTATATTTTATTGAAATATAAAATATGTAATTGTTGTAGAACCTCATTATCCAGATCTGCTGATTTGCTAATTTTCCTTTGTAAAATCGCGAAAAAATAATTAATTTTAAATAAAAAATAATCTAATATTGAAGCTGAAATGTGAACAAATAAAAATGATTCAAATTGAATTCAATTGTTTATTTCAAAAAATTATGCATATGTACATTTTTTCAATTATTCGGACTACTTTCATCCCCATTTTGTCCGATTAATCGAAATTCTACTATATCTGAAAAAAATATTGGTTGTGGATGTAAAATCCTTATTTCATCTAATTTTAATGAATTAAGTAATAGTTTAAATGCCTAAAATTCATATGATTAACATTCCTTATATTTATATAATAAGAAAAGAAATAATTGAACTTAAAATAAAATCAAAGTGAAAAATGTCAAATTCAAAGAGGAAAATCATATATTTTGTGCAAAAATTCAATCACATTTTTTTTTTTTTTTGACAATCAAATTATGAAAATGCGAATTTATATCAATCTTCAAATAAGCAGCACTGAAAATATTTTCAATTTACCAGATATTGCTGAAAAATACTGCCTCCGAATGCCTTTCCTTTCGTCGAAATAATACGTGTCTGAATTCATTCTGCTATCTATTGAA
The DNA here is from genome assembly GCA_024721215.1 of Cheumatopsyche charites. Taxonomy (NCBI): domain Eukaryota; kingdom Metazoa; phylum Arthropoda; class Insecta; order Trichoptera; family Hydropsychidae; genus Cheumatopsyche; species Cheumatopsyche charites. Next base: position 639,566 of record CM045588.1, read on the forward strand.
TTGTAGGTACGTTTAGATTATATTTTCAGGTATAATAATATTTTCCAAATTTTTGAAAATATTTCGAAAATCTTCGTTTCCCATGGAAACGTTGCGTTCATGTCGATAGAACGAACGCAAATGAGCTGATGAATGGAATCAGATTCGAAGATCTGCGAGGGTCACGTAGAAAGTTCACGATAGCCTCTCTGTAGGAATTCGAAGATAATCTGCAGATATTAGAAGTTGAATATACGAGCTGTTTATTGCAAAACGTGATTAATTCCATAAAACAAAAAAATATATAAGAAAAACGATGAAATGTCTTCGATGCATTTTTCAATATTTTCTTTATCTAAATTATTAATGTGCAATATTCGTTTATGATTAGCTATGGATGTGGTCAGTTCATATTAGAGTACGGAATTGATTAAAATGGTCTCTGAAATTAATGATTTATTATATGGTGGGTAAATTAGTTTATCTTTATTATTCAGGATTGGTATATTTCAGGAATATTTCACACTTACAAAGTTATGACAATACCAAGTGCTTTTACATTCAAAAAGTGGAATTGATTCTCTCTATTCGTAGACAATCTATTCCAGGAAACAGTACATTTTTTTTAATATTTCAAACTATTCGACTGCTCCTCTTATTGAGTGTTGAATGTTTTTCATGAAAATGTATTGCAAAAAAGGCACTATTTATATATTTTTTCATTGTTATTGTTTTAATATAATACATTAATGGATTATGTGTTAAATAAAACACGAATTTATTAAATAATTATATATATTATTTCGTATAATAAATTAAAAATGTATACATCATAATACATTATCATTTCACATTACATATGTATGTATAAAACATATCACTCTTTTATAATAGATGATTTTTTTTCATAATGAATAATTTCAAATGGTGAGGTTAAATTATATGTACACAAATCATTTCCTATGAAATTTAAAAAAAAAACTAATTAATTATAACAATTTGTACTACTAAAAAACATCAATAATACTTTTTATTGAACTTAAATACTTTGTATTTTTAATAAAAAAATACAGATCTAAAAAATTATGGCACTTAATATAAAAACACACAATATTGACGACTGAATTTCACAAAGGGCACAAGTAACCTTTTTTATCGATATTGAATTAAACACAGAAAATGGTTCTATATATGATACAGAACCATTTTCTGTACTTAATTTCATTTCGACAATAAAAGTCACTAGTGCCCTTTGTGAAATTGAGTCGTCATACGAATACCTAAGAAGCCAAGAAGCATGAGTAACAACTCAACTCCAATAATTTATATTTATCACTCATACCTCTTATCAAATACATTGAATTTCGATTGGAATCAACTCTATAAGAGTTCTCCATTTTCACACTCAGTAGCTACCAGTGCCTTTTTTTCCTTTTTGCTGCTGTAGAAAGCGACGATACTGTCGAAGGATTTACCCTTGGTTTCCGGAATCAGGAATACTGTGACCAGTATTATCGATGCAGCTATGACAGAGTATCCCCAAAAGACCACATGGGTACCGAGCATTTCCACCAGTTGGCCGAAGGTCTGAGCGACGACGAAGGAAACTATCCACACCCACGTCAGGATGATGCTCGAGGCTATTCCTCTACCCTGGAAGGAAAAATTTGAAGAAATTGAAGATTTGATAGAAGTCAGAGAGCATTTGGTTCATCCATTAATGCAGAATAGACTCATGGATCAGATTTATAGGAAAAGCCACAAATATGGAGACGTTTAAGTTTTAAGCGTGGATTTTCCACATATGAAAAATAAATCAATGTTCTTGAGAAATAGATTGAGATTGAATTTACTTAGTTATGTGTTGATTATAGTAAAAGGAAGAAACGGTCACTCAAATTTGAAAAAAAACGAAGATAACGGAAAATTTTTCATATGTGTATCGAATATGGAGCAGTGGTGTTTTAATACAAAATAGTTGAAGAGTAGTAAATATGGAATTCTGAATTGCATTTCAAATTAACGCTTTTTCAATTCAACAAATCACCAAGGAATAATTTCATCATATCCTTAAAAAATATCACACATCAAAGTTATAGCTGATATTGTCAAAAAAATCTAGTAAAATTTCAATCCTCAATATTTTTAGACTCAATGTCGATCTTGTTACTTTACTTTTTGAAATCGAACAATAATACTATTCGTGACTGATTTTATGCAAAAACAGCAGATAATCGAAACTGTAAGTAATAAATATCGCGATGTTCCATATTTGTCACCCTTCCTATATATGTAGTTCCTTTAATAGAGATCACTCACTTGGACCATGATGATCTCTGATGGCAAGACATAAGGTATGGGTCCAATGCCCATGGCGAAGGTGGACACCACGAAGGACAAAGCAGTCACTGGAATCCATCCGAAGCTGGACACATCATAACCACTGTTCAGACCATAAAAGTATGTACCAATCGTAGCATTTCCTAAGGCGACTATAGCACTCGAAGATACGAGAAGGATCTGAAATCAAGTCTTATGAATAGGGAACGTTTCCTTAGTCATATTTTAAGATCATCTCTTACTTTTCTTCCGACTTTCTCGATGGTGAACGACCCTATCATGGATCCGATGAGCTGCAGCAGGCCGATGATTATGGTGCAGATGTGAGGTGGAAGTGTGCTTCCAGCTTTTTCGAAGATGAAAGTGGCGTATGTCACCACAGCAAACATTCCAGTAAAAACTTGGATTGTCAACAGTATGAAGCAGACGGAGAACGCTCTGAATGTTGGAGTGGAAGTTACTGGAAAAGGTAATCGATTTGAGTTAAAAAGTTGACTTGAGAGAAGTATTTTGGTGCTCACTTAAAAATTTCCATGATGGCATGTTTTCTTCTGAAGGAGATTTTTTATTGGAACCTGTAGTGAAAAAAAAAACGTATTTTCATTCGTAATTATTATAAGTTGTATGTTTAAAATTACCATCGTTTACGCTTCCAGAAGCCAATTCACTCTCATGCTTCAGTTTCGCCAAAACCTTTCTGACCACAAGACTATCCACTTTTTCACTCCTCAACCAAGCAATGGCTTTAGCTGCTTCCTGAAAACCACTAATATTAATAAAAAACACCTAGACATTAAAAGTATAATCATATCGAGATCTATTTTATTCAACCCACCTTGAAATAATAGAACAACATAGTGATATTCTTTCAAAGTGGACACATGAAACAGACCTCGACATGACTTCACCAACTAACCTCATCTCTATTATGCTTCACAAGATGCACTGGAGTCTCAGGCATCCTCATCATGCACACGAAGAAGACAATGGAGACGGCAATCACTATGAAGAGGCAAGTGTTGAAGCTCAAATACGCCCCCATGATGTACATGGCCAGTATCCCGACGTTGATGCTGAACACCATCAGGGTGCCCAAGACTCCTTTGCACCTCAACGAGGCTATCTCCACGCAGTATATGGGACCGATGAGGAATGGACCAGCCACGGCGAAGCCGACTATCGTCCTGGCCACCATGACTCCAGTCGCAGTGCGCCATAGCAATATGATGATGCAGCTTATCTGCAATTGGATTTCATCGATTGAATATGGTCATATATGATTAAGCCAGTTAATAGTATAAAACTTTTGTGCATGCCGTGTCGATTTAGCATACTTGGGATGTGTGACTTCGAGTCCTATATTGGCGAGAGTCACATGTATTTCTTAATTGATATGGAGATTCGGTCGTTTCTTTCGAATTTTTAGATTCATTTGATTCGAAAAAACTGTTAATTTAACGCTTTACGAAACTGTTCCGCAAATTATCATCAACCTTTCATGTTTCGATAAAATTCGAACTATTTAGTGACACCTATGTGAGAATGACTTACTCTTCAGAGTCTTGTCTCAGGGTTAACTTTTTCACTTTAAAATGATAATTGGGTAGAAATTGCCTGTATAAAAAAATAATATCACAAATTTCTGCTTACATTGTAAGGAATGGCAGAGAAGAGCACAGCCTTCTTCCTGCCGAATCTGTCAGCTATTGCTCCGTAGAATGGAGTTCCGATTAAGCCTCCAATGCAGACCATGGAAGCCACCATGGATCCTTGGGTCAGGGTCAATGGAGCATCCAAGGGTGTGAGCTCTTCTGAGGACATCAGAGTCAAAAATGGTGATACCCACCCTACAGCACAGCCATGACAAAATGCCATCATGTTCACTGAAACGTCAAAATTGCTACTGATGACTGAAAAGGCCAAGGGGTACAGGGGCTTTCAGCCTAATCCTGTATGTATTAATTATAGTATAAGAGTTATTGAACATGTATTCAGTGGAATTCGATGAAGCTCCTCATAAGCATTAAATACATATGTATAACAATAGTCGAATCCGTGAGAATCGTTTTCTCAACAAATTCAGTGCAATATGAGGCTCGAAGTAAGCTTTGAATTCGTGAGAATCGTGTGGTTAGAGAAAATTTGTATTTTTTAATTAGTAAACTGACGATGTTTTAGACATTCAACTTACAATTAATTCATCAAACTCTTGCGAATAAAAAATTCTTAAAAGAAAAACCTCGCTATTGGAAAATTTTTCGATGAAATCTTGTTATAGAAATATTCACTAAATTTTCAGAACATTGACATTTTCTATTATTAGACAATGTGTCATCAAAGTGACAAAAAATATTTGTAAACACAATTGATTACTATGTAACATTGGTACTCAAAAAAATATCTTCTTCAAGCACATAAATCATCGATTCTCAAACATTATTAATGAAACTATGTAGCATAATTGATGAGATTTCGCAATTAAAATCGAAACGATCTTGAGAAGCGAAAGTGACAAAGTTTCTTGACGCAACCTCGCGTCAAAAGATTGCACATTCGAAACGGTAATTAGTGTAGCACCGCCACAACAACCGGTCAAGAGTTCTCAAACTTTTTCAGTACTATTTTTTTAAATACCAGGAACTAAAATGCGCTTGCGGTTTTCGAAACAATACTAGGAAACTTCGTGATGCTCAAAAGGATGTTCGATTGTTAGAAAAAAACGTTAAAAATTGCTCTTATCTCACGATTGTTGTTCGTCTTTGTGGTTATTCATTAGGTTCATTAAGCTTTTTTCTTATAATTTTATCAGACTGTTTCATAGTTTTCGATTTGCAAAAGTCAAAATTATTGATATTGTATAATTATACTTTGTTTGTGAAATATGGTCCTAGATAAGATTTGTGTGACATTAGATCAAAACAATTTCGAAAAACAATCTATCGGTTATGCATCAGGCGCAGAGTTATAACCTGGATACGATTAAAATAGCTGTTTTATAAGATGAATATAAGTTTTAATTTAAAGCACACAGTTTTCGATTTTCAAGATTAGTGGATGACATTGAAATTGCATCACAAAATTCCTCCACTAGATTGAATTTCCATTAATTTATGTTTTCTAGCATAATTGGCAATCTATATAAATTACAAATTAACATATAATAATTTATTACTGAACTTAACTAAATTTATGACTTGCAATAAAATTTCCCAAAAAATTTAATATATGATTCTACTGATTCTACAAGACGTGTCTGATAGGTAATAAAATATACATATATTTAAAAAGATATGCAATTAATATCTGTAAAAAATTTCTATATTCTTCAAAGCACCTTTAAATATTTTTTTCCTAATTCTCGCATATTTAGATGTTTTCTAGTTGGTTTCGAAAAAAAACATCATTTTAAACTAATATCACTACCACTTGGATAGTTTTAATTATTTCAAAATTATATCTTTTGACTCCGTTTTCTCATTTTGAGGACCAAACTTGAAATCTTTCAGTTCGGAGTCAATTGAAATTATATGAGTTGAAAGTTCAGAGAACTCATAAAGATGCAAATCACAAATTGGAGATTTTGACTCAAACCATATTCAGAACAGATAAATATTATAAGAGTTATAAATTTGAATATCTTGACTGTATAATTCAGATAATTAGACTTTTTTATGAGTAGTAAAAGTGCAGATAGTATGTATTTCATACTTTTAAGACATTTCGTATAACTTTTTTAGAATCTTTGAAATGTAAGATGTCACACGGAAGTACAAGACGAATCTATTTGCAAATAGTTTTGAATAGCAAATGATTTTTTTGCATTTCAATTATATAATAGAATTAATACCATGAAAATTATACACCGTTGAATACGAAGAACTGTCTTTAAAGTGTTTCTTCGAATTGAATAAGTTGTGTGTTGTACATATTCAAAAATAATCACAATAACATCTATTGAATCATTGTTATTTTTATTTAAATCTAAACCTTGACTATCGGTATTCCACTGTAATTGTGTGACGTTATTAAATTGATTCGAATATTTGACAAATTAAATGTATGATAATGGTGTAGATCCATATATTGAAAAAAAAACAGCTCGTTTTGTTGTAAACTATTATAATGCATTTATTTTTTCGATGAATTATTTTTAATAAATTCAGTCAAAGTCAAATTTAAAACATTTAATATCTCAAAACTAAAGAAAATGGATTCACACATTGTCATAATTAAGGGTACAAATGATCAGTATAAGAATCTTTTTTTTTTCCAGCATTTTATTATGGAAATGGTATGTGAATGTAAGTAGAAAATACTTAGAGATTAAATCAGGATAGATATATTTTTGAATATTCTTATTGATCGATTAGAATTTATATTCAATTGATGTAGTTTTGAATTAAATTCTATATACTGATCATTTATATAACTATGTATGTATTGATTTGAATAGGTATTGATCAATAAATTTTGAAATTGAAGACTATATTCTGCCAAATCTAATTATGTGAGTGATGAGTTAATATTAGCAAATATCAAAAAATGTCGCTTTAAATCACTTTTGTCTAGCAAATTTGAAAAAAAAACTCAAGAACGAAAAGTAGCTAAATATGATTTAGTCAATAATCTGCATAATAAATTTTACTTGTAATTTTAGATAAGATAACGCAATACATCGTAAATCAAACCTTCAAGTTTCGCTCGGATTATTTATGAAATATTTTTTCAGCATATTTATTTAGATGATTATGCTAATATTATATTTAACGTCTTTTCTAAAAAAAATCCATTTCTCGTCCAAGATTTGGAATTAAATTTGACTTTTCAATACCTTGTATAAAATTAAAAGTGAATGAAGTTTAATTTCATTATATTTTGTTTTGTAAAAATAGTATTTTTTTGTTCAAACTTATACACGTTTTAGTGAATTTAATTCATAGGAAAATCAAATATTTTTAATTAAGTTTCAGGTAAATATTTGAAATAGGTATATGTTAAAGTTTTTTATTTACTCATCGATAATGTTCATTGATTATTTGTCGATATTTTTATTTATTCATGAACAAAATAGTTCAAGTGGGTTAATGATAAGATTTGTACATTAAACATATATTTTGAGTATTGTAATCTGATTTTGTTTGAAATATTTTAAGCATTTTCACAATTAAAATCGATATTTAAATATTTTATTGAATAATTCGATGAAAGATATAATAAAACATGTGTTTTTATTTAATCTAAGTTTAATCATATTGCACTATTACGCGTTCACTTCGTATTACGCAGATAATATAATAGATTAACTATCACAGTATAAAATTATAATCAAAAAACATACAATGAATTAAAAAAAAAACAATTTTTAACTAATTATTTTTCGACTATTAATTCAATATTAATTCAATAACGAAGTGCATGTTTGTTCGCGGATAGTTTTTTGTCTTGTGCAATTTTTTTCGAGATCATTTTGAATAATTACGATTTACAAATCGATAAAATCGAGGAAGTTAAAAACGATAAAGCATATCAAAGTTCAATTATAGATCTTTTCGAAGATCTGCGTTTTAGATTTTAACCGAAATCTCGATAAAAAGTCATGCGATCAATACATTTTTAAATTGTATGACTTTGAAATTTCGCGAAGTTGTAAATTATGTTTTTTGGTTGTTTTTAACATATTTTTTTCGATGTGTTTATTTTTTAGATTAATTTAGACGTCAAAAACAATTTGTTAGAAGCCAATTAAAAAATAATGATAAAATTAGTTCAATTTCAATTATATTTGTTAATTAACAGATATCTATGTACATTAAACAAAAAAAAACATTGCATTTGATTTGACATAATGAAAAAAAATGAAATGAATTACTTCTTGATTGTTTCTATTATAATTTGAATAAAGTAAAGTCGAACCATGATTTTCCGTATCTATTGATTTTTACTTAATTTTCCGAATTACAAAGATTTTCCATTATCCTAACTACCTTTATCCTTAATCGGTTCGGTTAATCGAGATTCTACTGTATCAAAGAAACAATGAGCTCAATGAAACAACTCAATTTCGATAAAAAAAATCACTTGTGTCCTTTGTGAAATTCAGTCGTCATATGTTTTCGATTGGAAGATAATTGTTTTCAATTAAAAATCTCTAACTTAATCCTTTATTATTCGAGAAAGATATGAAAAGTTATGACCGAATATACCAAGTACTTTGATATTAAAATCTCTTTTTTCTTCTTCAAAACTTGGAGTTGATCTCATTGTGCATTAAACAGTTCATATATTGTACAAAATTGAAGAATGAGAAATGGAAAATTTCGAAATATTGATTTTCATTCATGAATAAAGAATTCGCAAGACACTCACCAACAATGGCGGCCAAATATTGATTCTTGACGCTTTTTCCATCTTCTAAACAAGGATCTGACGTCATTTTAATCCAATTAATCGATTATTTCGACTGAATAATTAAATAAAATATAATTTAAAACGATTTGAGTGCGAAATAATTCGAAAAAAATCCGAAAAATGGCAGTAAAATTGATGATTTATGAAATTTTTATCACAAAGATGGCGGCATTCGAACTGTTTTCGAAGATTTTTTTACTTTTCTAAATTTATTATTTGATGTGAAATGTCACAGTTCGATGTACTAATGGATGTATGAATCTAACTGAAGTGTATAGAACAGTAGACAAACTCGTTAACTGATAATGAATTTGCGAGGATCGACTCAATGGTCTATTAAAAAAAATATTATAATAATGGAAATTCAATTATCCGAATAATAGAATATATTCAACTGAATAAAGGCGAATATACATATTTTTGTATAAATAACAATGTATTGTGAATAATATGAAATTTTGATAAAAACTTTTTTCTACTCTAGCTGATTCAATTCATAGGAAAATATTATTTATTTGTAAAAAAATATTTTTTTAACTAGACTATAATAACATCCCTCATTTCACTGACGCCAGTGATGTGCAACTTTTTCAATATTGCAAAATGCATTAAACGATCATTAAACGACTAACGTAAGATAAAAACAAATTAAACTGCAATTTTTGCTTTGCAGTAATAATATATTGTTCGAAATGCAAAAATCAAATGTGCAGAAAATTAGTATTCATTTAAACAGTTCATATGTGTGTGCGAATCATTATATAATATATAAAGAATATTCAGATTAATTGACGAGTGTACAAAGGGTACAAGTGACCTTTTTTATAGAAATTGAGTTAAGTGTAGAAAATGGTTCTATAAATGATACAGAATTAATTAAAATTGATGAAATACGTACATATAGATAGGTTTTTTAGATATTAATTTTTAAAATATCACAACTCCTCAGGTTGAGAACCAATGAACAAGTCAATGAAACAATTTGATGTAATTAAAAACCGCGAACCAATCAACAAAATGAGTAATTTGATCTTGAAAACGAAAATATTGTCAAAACAGAGAAATTCCAAAACTAAAGTACATATGTTGAACATTAGAAAATTTATTATTTTTATTAATCACATTTAATTAACTTCTATGACCTGGAAACGCTCGAGATTCTGTGGACTTTAAGCTGATTGTGATCTATTGTACAGAATTTATAACAAAAAATAAACGGAATGTTAAATATCTGTCAAAAAATGTTAAATTACGTTGTGTATGTAGGTCGTGCTTAATAGTTGCCACGGCTCGGCTACAGCAGAAACCACTCTGTTAATTAATTAAGTTCGAAAATGTTAAAGTAAATTATAAAATTAATGCAGAAATCTTCTTACAATTAGAAATGCATACAAAAAATATGCACATGAATAAAATTGTAATGAATATGTGTTTAATAAATTTTCCTATAAACGAAATTTCTTATGTGAACGCACCCTAATTAGTAGCTAACGTATGAGATAAGAGCAAAATTTAAACACGGTACAATTACATAGTATAGTTTATTTTAATTTTTGCACAATAAAACGCTATTTAAACATTAAAATTGTAAATCGAAAGTGACATATTTGTTCGGGTTTCACTGTTTGTAAGTCGAAAATTATGGAGTATTTATTGTTTGATGTCTGTTGCGAATTATGCTAGGAACACATCGAGAAAATTCACTAAAATATATGTATATGTATTACATATGAGAAATTCAGAGCTAAACGTAATTAACTCTGCAAAAAAAGTCGGAAAACATCATTCATTTTCGTATTGAACACGTACTATTTTCAATGTTGAATGCTAATATTGAATTTATTGAATATATTTTATGAATATTTTACAAAACTCTTTGAGTTTTCGAAGCGATTTGATTAGTTTAAATTGTAACGAAACGGTTTATTTGATGTGTTCATTATTCTCTTTGTTGTGCAAACATGCGATAGCAAAAATCGTACTTTTTGTGAAAGAAATTTTAATATTAATATCCAAATTGTAGCTATCGTAATCATATGAATATCATTTAATTTGTATGAAAAAGGATTGTTAAACTTTATTTTCATAATCGAAATTAGTCTTAATAATTAAAAACATTAATTTATGTGATACAATTATAAAATATGTGGTTCCAGCTGCAGTCACATATTTATGTATGCGCCATTTAAATATAGTTTTTTTTACCTATTTTCGTTAAAAAAAATATTTTTGGTAATTTAATAATGTTTTAGAATGATAAAAGTTAAAGATTATAACCAAGAAACATAAAAGTTTCAGAATCGTAGGTTCGATATTACATTTCAGTATAAAAGTTCTGAAAATCTATCGATTCTTGTTAATCAAACCAACAGTTTTCTTGAATACAATCAAACATGATACTAACTTTTATGATAATTATATTAGTTGATATTAATATCGTTCTATCACAAAAATCAGATCTGTCATTCGTTCAGATAAAATCTGACAATAGATCAGAATATTACAAAACAGACGATGAAATCATAAATCTATCGATCGATTATTTTTCATATAAAAAAATCAATCTATACGCAATCATCGCATGCATAAATATAAAAGGTTTAACTATTATCAGCATCAGGGTCAAGTTTATGTAATAATTTAATATATTTTACAGATTACAAAAAACTTTCAAGATCTGTTCAAGAAAAAAATTCAACTTTTTCAATTTTCAATCCTCAACACATACTTTCATTGAATGAAGATGAACAAAGAGAAATTTTATTACAATTGTTATCTACTGATTATAAATTAGGAGTTGTGCTAGATTATCGATGTCCTGGAAGTGAATATATCGTATATCACGTAAATAATAGATTTTTCGTAGTTTTTTTGTAAATTTTCAGTAAAATGTAAGTTTTTTTCAATAATATATCAGGCGTCTCATATGGAAGTGTTCAATTCTTCGTTCAGTTGGGTTATAATTGACTCTTATGAGAATGAAAATTACATATTAGAGACTATGGCTATGACGAATTTGACAGTAGATTCAGAAACAACAATTGCTTTACTCGGTAAGGTTAATTTATAATGGCTTGTGTTTAAATTGTCAGTAATTAGTTCCCTTTTTAGTCAGTAAAATGTTGCAAAATGGTCTTCTAATATTATACTGATAGATATTCTATTCTTCAGATACTTCAGATGATGATGATGAGAATATATATTCACTTTACGATATCTATAATACTAATTTTATGCTAAATGGTGTCGTTAATATCACATATATCGGAGAATGGACCAATAAAAAAGGTTAATACAATATAAACTTTATGATTTCATTACTTTTGTATATTATTATTAGGTATTTATTCATTATAAATTGTTATAGGATTTAACGTGACTTTTGAAAATAGGAAGTTCACAAGAAGAAAAGATTTCAACGGAATAACGCTAAGGGCATCTATAGTGGTTAGTATGAAAAATATAAATTGTATTTTGTTCTCCGGATTTCTTATGAAAAGCACAGAAGTCAAGGGGTATTAGCGACTAATTCAAATCATTGGAATTGACAATGAATTCTTAAATAAATTACGTATATTTAACGTTGTCGCTTGAACCCCTTGGCTTCTAATGATCATGACATGCAGCAAATCCATAACATTGTTGATTAATATGCACAATCTCTTTCACAAAAAAAATGAAAATATTCACTTTCTTTTAGCAAATTAAAATAATTATTTCAAATGTCATAATCATTTTAAATTTGGCGGTTGTTCTTGTTAATGCCATCTAATGCCTTTTGTTTTATTTTTTTATTGAATTTCATAGATGGCAACAGTAAATATGTATGTATAACCGCAAAATTTAAATGTAACCCTTTTCATAATCAAATAACATCAATAAATGTCATATTATATGAAAATTGTGCATGTAGATTGTTTTATTCTGTACTCAGATCGCTTTTACGACTCAGGATAAAATACAAAGCATATTAGACGAAGAATCATACACGAAGGGTGTCAACACCATGACGAAACAAAATGCTAAATTATTGGAGTTGTTATCGATTATTTATAATTTCAAGTGAGATAAGCTTCTATTGAGACATTTTATTCATTATAAGCTCACACTTATCAGTGATTTCCATCAACTATGCAGGATATATTATCAAATCGACAAAGTTTGGGGAGGAATCAGACCTGATGGAAGTCAAGATGTACGATTCAAAAATTTTGTTTAAACTCAAGCCAATTTGTTTAAAATTCGATGAAAATCCATTTCAGGGGATGATGGGAAACATTCAACGCAGAAAAGTAGACATTGGCACAGGGATAAGACACCTCAAGGAAAGAATGGGATTCGCTCACTTTCTTCATCAGACGTGGACTCTAGAGTGACGATGAGATCGAAAATACATCAATAACCGTTGCAAATTTGTTAAAATGACGTGATTAAATTTTTTAGGGCAAACTTCTTCTTCAGAGACGTCGAAAAAGACATAGGACCTTTGCAGAGCAAATTCATAGAGCCTCTCAGTCACAAGAGTTGGTTGGCATGTCTCACAATAGGGTTGATTATGAGTTTTACGTTAATTGCTGTTTCGTTGTATCAAAATAAGCAACATCCATGGTTAGAGGAAGAATCCGGCATTTCTTACGCCTTATTGAATGTTATCGCCGCTTTTTGTCAACAAGGTGAGGCTGTGTTCTATGTTCTATATTGTAGGTATATCGACTTCGTGACAAAGAGAAGATTTAGATCAAATTGAAAAATATTTAATTGTCTGCCATATGATCATTTTCCATATTTGAAAAATGTAATTGTCGCCAAAAGCCGTCAGACGTCGTAGACTACCAGTGCTACCAGTTGAAAATGTGACGTTTTAACTATATATATCTGTTATTTGAAGTGATCTATGTCTCCCATATTACTTCATTATAATCAGCTAAAATTGCAAGCGTTGATATATACAAAAAAAATAGTGTTCCAGGTAGGACCTTCTCCTTGGAAGAAGAATGTAACAGCTGCTGATATCAAGAATTATGATAGTTGTGGTAAATATAGATATTTTCTTTTGGGATCTGGAAATATTGTCCCATTAGCCGCACTTATACTATATCCATTGAAATCATTTAACAGATGTCGTTCAAGAACCTCGAATACTTTCGGTTCGGATAACTTATTTGGTGATGTTCACGTGCAGCCTTCTGGTGTTCAACTATTATACTTCGAGTATAGTTTCATCCCTTTTAAGTCCACCTGCAAAACCTAATATACAACTTGAAGATCTAGTATCAGGATCACTTAAGTTGATATTTGAAGATATTGGCTACACAAGATCTTTGTTTGAAGTAATTAATTTTCCATAAATTAGGCAGACCTATAACTGATGATGAGTCAAATGGCCCATTTTGTTACATTTGGATTGCATTAATGTGATGACTCTGAACTAATTTTGATTCAAGATATCAAAACCGTTACATAAATTACTAACAATTAGTTGTACACATCATCACTTATAGGTCCAATTGATAAATCAGATTGGTAACTATTAATTCTCATTTTATATATCTTTTTACGTTATTAGAATCCTAATTTCTCTTTCAAACAACATTTGATTCATCTCGAAAAGCAGATGGTGGCTAAAGTTAAACGAGAAGCTGCTAAAAGCAATCGTCAAATATATGAATTGCCAGAAAATGGAATAAAGCTTGTCAAAAAAGGCGGTAAATATATTAAAATTGTTTGAACATTGAAAATATATAGACTTTCTATTTCATGTTCAATATTTTAAAAATAAATTAAGCCATTTTAACTGTGATATTATCAAAATTCCCATAAAACAGTTTGATTTAATTTTTAATGTATTGAACTAGGGAAGAAATATATTGAATTTGAAATGGAATACTTGCATCATTCACAAATATTTATTTAATACATAGGATATGCTTATCAAACTGAGCCCGAAACAGCAAACTATTTCGTATCGAAAACTTTTAACCAGGATGAAGTTTGTGACCTGTGTACTTTCACGATGATGGAATGTTACATTTTCTTGATCGTGCAGAAGAATTCACCGTTCTCCGAACCATTTAGGATCAGGTTGGATTCATTAATTTGAAATATGTATATGTGCAATACATTTGATGAATTCTGTGAATTCAGTCTTTTGAAACTCGAAGAAGTCGGAATAGTGAGACGGTGGAAGAAGCGATTTGTTGGCAATAAGCCAGAGTGCGATGGTCAGAGCAGAACTTTTCCAGCGGTGCTCGGAAGAACTGCTCCGGTATTAATAGTGCTAATGATAGCTGGTGGATTGAGTGTGATGATATTGGTTTTAGAAATTTTGCATGACAGGTGAAAATTGTTAATACTTTCATCTTGATTTTTCAGAAATAGCTCATTGTCAAAGTATGATTTCAGATATAGAAAAAGAAATAATGGAACGATGGATTGAATTCACAAAAAATGCAATGTGACGTAGAAATTCGACTAAAAATTCAACTTACTGCACATTTCTTTGATATTATACTAGTAAATTGAATAGGGTATTTGATAGAAACGCATGAAAAATAATTAAAAGATTTTTAATTATATTTTTGCGATAAAATATGTTTGTTAATATGAATTGTTAGTACTTTGTTGAAAAAATATACATTTAGTAATATGTACAAATATAATGATTATTGTTTTAGTAAGAAAACCTTATTAATTTCATGATAAAATATAAATTTCATAAAAAAAATCGATCAATCAACATCAAATTATGTAGTTATGTGCAAATGCGTCGTTAACTTAATTATACATTGCCACATAGTTATACTAATCATAAATCCTAAAATAACTATCGAATACATACTAAGTACATATCTATATTTATTATAATCTAATTATATCGTATAATTGGTGAACAAAATTGTAATTTTATGAGCACAAAAAAGAAATTGAAGTTGAAATTCATAACTATTTCTCGATCAGAGTATGGTAAAAGTGGTAAAGACTAGATAAAGAAGTATTCATCTATTAAATGAATGCCGTTGCTAAATAGATATACAATCTACAAATATGCTTACACTACTCTGTCAGTACATTGGGGCAAAAGTTTTAACTATTTTGTTAGATTTCAAGCAGAGTTAAGCACAGTTAAAATTGTGGCATTCATAAAAGGAATAATAACTTCTAAAGCTGAAAAAAAATGACAAATAAAATTATATCTAAAAATCTGTCTAAACTTACAATTTTTAACCTATAAATTTCATTTCAATTATTCTTTTCAAGTATCCATGTTATCTCTGATTTCAGTCAAAGTTTCATTAAAGGCTTTCGCCCAAATGTCACGTTCTTGCTTTGTGTCTGCTGCTAATAAATATCTACGCCTCCCATCAGCAATTATTATTGATCTGGCTGATTGATCTTGGACATTTTCCGATTTGGAAGACGTCTCCAGAAGTAGAGTGTGAGGTCTCGCACAAAGGTCCCGAGGAGCTGGTCCGACGGTTTTCGAAATAGCAGTAGCAAGTTCAACACTGCCCATGGGGGTCTGAAAATTTAAATTAAAACATTAAAATCTATAATAGAATTGTGATAATATTAATGTTTCGAATGAATACCTTCTTTTTCTCATCGTCAGGGTATCTCCAGTAAGAAAGGTCACCAGAGTGTAAAACGCACCAGCGTCTGTGCCAAGCTCCAAAACCTCCGGCTTCTTCGAACATAGTCAAGAACCCACGATGGATGCGACCAGATATAACATGACTAGCATGGCGTTCGCACGATAGCTTCACACGCAGGCAACCTTCCAATGGACTACAACCGGCATTCTGTAATGAAAAGAACACAAATGAAATGATTTTTCCAAAGAAATCATGTAGAGTAATTGAAATCTCAAACCACCTTGGTTAGGGTGAAGTTTGTTCTATTAATTTGCTGATAGCTGAAGATGCAGAATCCTTGAGGTTGCATCGCAGGTGTTCTCACCGCTGAAGGTCCGCCTGGCGATGTGATTGGTAGAGGTGAACGTAAATCTGCACCTCGTGCACCTTTCCTCGGAGTCGCCAACTTTCCAGACTAAAATAATTTCAATATGAGATAAAGTTTTCATAATCATGATAAAGTATCTATTGGGTTCTCTATACCTTTTTGGTTGCGATATGATATTTAATATCGTGAGGCAAAATTTCCTTTGAAGCCTGGAGTACGTAGACTTCTAAAGAAACCTGAAAGCATCATTTAATACATAAAGAAAGATGTTTTATCAAAAAAAAATACATATTTATGTACATATAAAGTTGCTAACCTTAAAATCACCATCTAAACCTTCAAATAGAAATTTATCTGGAAATGTGATGGTGTTGGAATTCGGATTCGTTAAAACCAGTGAGGTTGCGAGTATGCGTTCTTGGCATTTTACAAGACATACAAAATAGTGTCCAACAGCTCCGTCTAATTAGAAAAAATATCTTTGATCATAATGATGATATATTGGTGTTTTAATCATTAGTTAGGAGCTATTTGAAAACTGAATAGTAATCAATTCTATTGAAATACATATTTATTTTTAATCAGCAGAGTAAACTTACCAGCGTTGATCTGAAGAATATATTCTCTGCGAAGTGGGAGCGAAATTTCTTCGATATTCAGTGTGTATCTTGGACCTTTATGAACGTTTAGACCTTCAACTTGGATCCTTTGCACTTCATGTAAACATGCTTGCCGACGATGACCTAAATTATCCAATAATAATCAAAATATACCTAACAATCATATCTACAAAATGAAAATCATTCAACATACTTGCTAACAACAATAATCTTTCCCCTTCAGCTTGTTCTGTTGAACCGCTAAACTCTATCGTCGAAGCGCATAAATTCAAAGCTTGGCTAGCCTGAAATGAAAATGTGTCAGAAGTTGAAGTGAAAACAAGTTGTGACTTCAATTGGTCATAATTACTTGAGCAATAACGGCGTTTTGCTTATTCACTTCTTCCAGCAGTTCTTTTACTCTCTGACGGGCCTCTTGTGCAGCGATTTGTGCCGCTCGAGCATCCTGCTGCTTAGTTTCATACTCCGCATCGTTACTGTCAACACGAATGATCTTGACTGGAGTCACCGGTTGTGATCCCTTAAAAAAATAGCATAATAAAGTAAAATTAAGCACAAATTACTCCTAGTATTGTTTTCAAAGCGTTACCAGCTGTTGAGATTTTCGGTAGAAGCTCACGGTGTGTATAAGTGGTTTAGCGACTTCATTACACTTGGATGTGTCTTTAGAACTTGAAGGCACTTTGAGTGGTGATTTGAAAACGTCTTCTGTTGGTCTATTATTATCAGGGCCTTTTCTGTAGCAGAAACTGTTCGAAGGCTGTGTTCCGTTCTGCAATACAGATTTTCAAATTAAACTGGGGATGGAGAAATAGTTTTGACATCAAACAACTCTCACCTTATTTTGCTTGGGTGGTGTTGGACCCTCAGCGTAATCCTCATCGAAGGCTTCATCCAGGAGATCGTCCAGGTTTTCATTGTTGAAACTCGAATCTGAAGAATCATTTGGCACTACCCTTTTCCTGTCTCGAGTTTTGCTCTTAGGTTTTTTCGGAGTAACTTTGTTGTTGGAATTGGGAGTTTTGCTCACACCAACAGCCTGTAAAACTTCTCGGCCGAAAGATGTATTGCCCCAGTCTTCATTTACATTGCCATTGGCATCGGAATCAGAGCTTGTGTTAAGGCTGCATGTAAAGTAAGACATATTTGATTAATAACTCAATAAGATGTTAGACATCGAACAATTCTGAATTTATATTTCGTATCATAGATATTCCATGCTGAAAAATATTCCCTTGTATTATATATGAGTGATTCAATATGCAACGATTGTAAATGCACTTAACCATTAATAGTAAAAATTTATGAGCATAAACATATCTACTAGCATGAGGCTATATTTTGATATCTTTTTAATAGTTTGATACATTTGCAGTTCATTAATTAATTATTTATTTAACGGATTTATGGATGCTTTCCTAGTTCGTGTGCATCATTGTTCGAAATTAGTCTCTAATTTAATTCAATGCAAATTCTAACCTAATTATAATATTTTTGAATAAAAAAATAACTAATTTAACTCAATTTTTAGCTTATAGGTATACATATATTCGTTGATATATGATTGGGGCAGTAGTCAAATAGAAAAGATCTAATTTATGTAGGTACCTACTCTTTCCATAATATAGAGTAGATTTTTCAGAAAAAATGATTTAAATTTCAGGAAACTTAAAATATTATATGTATTAGATATGAATAATTTCTAATAATTTTAAAACTAATTAAAATATGTGGAGGCGCTTGATCCCCACCCAATTTATGTTACATTATTTTCAATGGGCAGTACAAAGTAAACCTGATCAAATTCCAAGTGTATTGACACTACTTTTTTACTATAATTATCTAAAAGCAAGATACATAGAAACAAAAAACAAGAAGAGGGACCAAGTGTACTAAAGGATTGAGTATCTCCACTCTCTTAATTTAGAATAAGAAATAAATTATATTTTGTACCTATAAGGCTTATAATGATTTTTGTAAAATAACATGTTAGTGCCCATAATTATGATAAAGATCTTAATTTTATCTCTGTAACGATCAATGCATTCAGATGCTTCAGTGTATACTTTGTCTAGTTAAAGTTTATATTGCATTGGCTATGTCTCGGTTTATTATGCGCGTTTTTCAATTCGTCTCATTTTTTTTCTGTCATCGGACTGAAGTATAGAAGATGCTTCGAAAAGGAAAAATCTATCTATTATTCGTCTGGTCACTTCCATAGCATTTTCTACCTAAATTACCGAAAAAATAATGTGGTCTTGATTAGTTATATTGATAATCTTGATACAAAATATAATCAGAGAAAATTGAGCACAGAAAACCTCCAACAGTATCTATAACTGAATAACGGTCCCATTAGGGCAATGGTCTGTAAAAAGTTTCTTTCGTTTTGAGATACTCAACATTTCAGGTTTAAAATCAGAATAACGTTCAAAATGAAAACAATTTTAATAAATATTTATCAATTCCACATAAGTTTTAGGTTTTATTCATATTATAACATGCACTTTATAGAGTAATGAATCGAAATTGACGATAAACACATATTTTTTCAATTTCTCGACTTGAGCTACTGTCATAATTAAGGGGCAAATATGACTGGTTTTCATAAAAGGTCTCATAATGAATCACTCATTCGCTTTGAAGATATTCAAAGGATTCAAGGGAATAAATGCACAGTTTTTAGTTGAAATAAATTTATTTGACATAAATGGAAATATCACAGATACAAAAATATTTATAAAAGTAAAAAAAATCCACTTAAAACAATCTTAAAAAGTAATAGGAAAACGTTTTATTTTTCTTCAACTTCTATTATAGAAAATATACTTAACCTACAGATCTACCTAGATATATCATAAAAATCTCATCAACATTAAGATAAATCAATTTCAGTAATGAAAATGTTATTTGAAGGAAACGTAATGTTCCGAATTCACTACACGATTTAAAATTTTCAAAGATCCATTCCCGACAAAGGCACAGTGGGGACAACTGTAATGGAGATTTACGTGTGATGAAAATGCGAATCTTCACCACATTCATAGAAAATCTTCAGTCAATGGCACGATGAAAAATAATGAAACATTCTATGCTTATATACGCTTAAATTTTGGCAAGAACCGGTAGAAATGTATAAAAGTTTCAGAAACACGAAGCAATTGAGCGTAAATTACAATTCAAAGATTCAAAAACATCAGATTCAAAATCTGAATCTTCAATATATTAAAACTTCTTATCTACCAGTCTTTAATGTTTCACAAATATCAAGCATATTATATTTATACGCAATATATAGCGAACGACGAAGGCGTATCGAAGCTCGCCAAATTCGATAACGGATTGTGTGAAGATCAGTCTTATGCATCAGCTAAGTGCTTTTAAAAAAAGGTAAAATTTAAGGCATAAGACAAAAGGCTGAGCGACGATCGTTAAGTACAACAGTCAAGAAAACTCTTGAAATGAACGAATTCGAGAGTGAAAATGTACCAAAAACATAACAAATGTCTGTGTATTTCTTTCCCTTTTTACATATGTATTTCAGTTCCCGTTTTCTTTTTTGCCCTAATGTCCACATCTGGATTTATCTTGCATATATGCATAAGAGAGCTAGATGTGAATGTCACAGCAAAAAAGGAAATGGTAACAGTCATATGTAAACTTAATATTGTATTCAACGTTTTGAAAATATTAAGATATTATAATTGAAATAAAAAATATTTTAATGAAATTTAGGCTACAAATCAGCCGGACCGTATACAAAATAAAATACGCAATAAATAATTGACTTTTTACTTAAAAATAAGTATATTATTTTGTAAATTGCTTTATCTTTTTATTTTAATACTTGCAGTATTACTATATCATAATACTGATCGAAACGAATGTAAAATATCAATTTTAATAAAGAATGTATATCTTTCGTTAAATTTCATTCATGAATTATCTCGTATTGACTATACGAAGTAAACTTTCCCTAAATTGAATTTCATCGATATCTACACAATTAAATAAATAAAAAAGCTTCGAAACGTATGTACAATGGATCTGCATTAACACTATGTACAAAATTTTAATTGACGAGAACGACTCTCAAAGGCAGAAGAAGAAGAAACAACAGTCGAATGCAAAATCTGCACACCTAGCGGGACAGGATTGTTTCTCCTCTTCGGAAGTCTGAGCTTCCACATCGGACAAACACGGATAGAGCCCCCCCGGCCGAGTGGGAGCCACTTTTATCTTCTTGACATCGTCCAAAGCTGATACGACCAACGGCGAGTCCACAGAATCTAAAAACGAAGAATATTTATTTGAAGTGTTATCTTTTAATTCAATTTGTATTTCGAGAGTGTTCTTTGTACGTTTTCTTCCGGGTTGTTCGGTGACGATGGAATCGCTCGAATCTTTCGCTGAAATATTTATGTCTTTCGATAGAGGTACGATGATTTTTGGAGTAGGTTTTTTCGAATTTAAGCTCGTCGTGCTGGACTTTTCTTCGGATTTTCCCATCAGGGGGCTGATTTCGGTGGTTCCATCGTCGTCGCGATTGTCCTGTTCTATTTTATCAAAATCGGGCTGAAATCATTCATCATTATAAATGTGATGAAAAAAATATAACATAAATTAAAAAAATGAGATTTCTACCTTTTGGAAACGTCTATATATAACTTTCATATCTTCGTCTCGTTCTCTTTTTACTTTGTCTGAAATTTCTTTTTCGCTCAAAGTTAATTGATTGTTATTCGTGACTTCTCCGTTAGTTTTGACGATATTGTTTTGCGGCAACGGAGTATGCACTGGAGCAATATTGATATTTGTTTCTATTTTTGGTTTAGAATTCGCATGAAGCAGTCTTTTCGGTTCACCTAAAAGAAAGTAAGTCTAGATTAAAAGCTGTATAGAATTAAACGGGAAAGAGAGGATAATCTATGCATTAGAAATGGGTGGGAATTGAAAAAAAAATTAAGTGCTCGATAAGAAAAGGAATTCAATAGGAATTATACAGGTAATATTTTTTTTTACTTTTAATGAAATGCATTTCTGTATTAGATATTATTTTGATACATTTTAAGGGAAGATGGAGAAATTTGATACTTCTTATGTTTTTATACTTCAACATAATTTTAGATTATCATATTTCGAAAAGAATAGTGTCAGCGTAAATCTTATCAAATGTCGAGTGTTTTGACGCCATTTTTACGAAACGATTTTCTACAAGTGAATTAATTAGAGGCAAAAAACAAAAGGTGGATCGAGTCTCCCCGTATTCTTCTATAATCTATTTTACGCAATAAGCTACAATAGTGTTTCTAGCTTTGAATAAGAAACGATCGGAAAAAAAGGCAAAGTCGTCAAACGGCTACCCGAATTAAAAGCGTCCGTCGCGACCGTTAAATGGTACGACCGTTAACAATATTTACACACAAAAGCGTCTCTAACAAATAAACGGAGAGCTTTAAAACAAATGAATTTCAATAATATAAAAAAAATGTTGAGAATCACGCGTGAAATCGAATCGTTATAAAAAAAAAAAAAAACACTCGCACGAAAACAAAAATAAACAAACGAAAGATTCGCACGTTTGCGAACGGTCAAAAATCCGATAGACGCGTGCAGATCTTCGACGGTCGGCAAACGTTGCATTTTATGAAAGAGAAAGTCTGATATGATGGAGAGGCTCACCTGTCGCAGACTTTCGCTGCTCGAACATCGCCTTCTTCTCCCTGACGGACATGTGCGCGGGGTCGCGCCTGAGCTGGTCGAGGGGTCGCGGCTCCGGCTCCGGCTCCATCATCATGGTCATGGCGGCATCGGTGGCGGCTATGGCGGCGGGGGGCGGAGGCGGCGGGGGCGCGGGCCTCTTGAGCGGTGCGCACGTCGCCATGTCGGCGGCGCGACTGAACCCTTGCCTTTCCTGTTCGGAACAACCCCGAAGCGAAACGAAACGAAAGACGCTTTAGCGATCGTCAACGCACGTCGAAATACGACCATGCGCCGTTTTTCATTTTCTACGGCGAAGCTTCGATTCGAAATTCGCGTTTTTTGTTATAGTCTGCGACCACATCTGACGACAAGGGGTACAAGTGATTTCGAGAAAAGTGCGTTCAAAGTTTAGAATGTACGTACATTGTACATGATTTGATGATATATGTCGGCACACGTTTCAAATTCATTTATATCCTTTTGCCACCAAATATATGAGCTTACATAGAAGCGATTCCTGTACACAACTCAATTTCACTTGTACCCCTTGACCTTTTCAGTCATCATCTTTCATCCGATTTTTTTTCGATCCGAATCTACCCTTTTACGAATCGAAGGTTCGCCGTGCTTTTTGATTTTTTTTTACGGAATTCGTATTGCGTTTGAATTTTTCAGTGCGAAAGTTTTCTCAATTCGAAAGAAATTTGTCAATTTGATAAATAAAAATTTTTAATTTCGTACGCTGCAATTAATTTTGAAAATGTGTTACACTAAACATTTCAAAAAGCTCCGAATGCAAAGAAGCTACAACTGAAGAAACTGATAAAAATTTCCAAATTATTTTGGAAAACTAGACGTAACTTATTATAAACGGAAACGTATCGACTAATTTAATACACATTTATTAAGAAGCTATAATTACATTAAAAATACGTCGTTTTAATAATAATTTGAATATAAATTTAAGGTCACGACGAATGTTTCGAATAAATTTCATCATGCGAAGGGAAAACGCGCGATTATGGCGAAAAGCGACTCATACGAGGATAACGAGGTGAAGTTTCGCATTCAACTCGAAGAATAAATAATAAAGCGAGTTTTCAACAATCGCAAAAATACCTGTGGACATTTGTGATAATAATTAATTCAAAACATGTTTTTCTTGAACGATTAAATGCAAACTTTAGCGATGCACATTTGATGTTCGTCAACGATAATCAAGTCGTAATCAGAGCTAAACGTAATCAACTTCATATTTGAAAAAAAAAATTAAATGTCAAAACAATTGTTAAAATCACAATTTTCTAATATTTCAATTATAACACTTAAACATACGTTGAATGTTTGACATTTGAGAAATAAAAAGCATTTGAAGCACCCGCATAGAGTAGGATCGATGAATTAAATACGGTTACAATTGAAATTGACGAAATTTGAACCGAATAAAATGATAGTTGCTTCATTCTTCTATTTTTTTTTTACGTAAAAATTAATGTTTGTAATGTATGTGTACTCAATGGGGCTGCAGGGTTGCAGCTCTCCTCGTAAAAATAGTTACGATTGTTTGTTTCTTGAGAATTTTTTCCGTTGAAAAGTATTTTAAAATACTTTAATATCGTTAATTGTTCAAAGTTTAAAGTGTTTTGAGCGATTCCAGGTAGCAGCTAGTTAAAATTTTTAAATAAAAAAACGCGTTCAAAAACAATAATAAAACGCCGATGATGATTACATGCGAGAATAAATCTATATGTATTATAACTGAATACTTGAATAAATAACAAAAAAAAAAGATCTATAGATCCCAACGATCAAAAATCATAGTCATGGTAGATCAAATCGAACGATTTAATTGAGACAATTTAATTCGTGCACAAGAATAAAATATTTACTAGAAAAAAAATTGGGCACAATTGCAAAAAATATAAAGGCACGTTCACATCTCGAATGTTGCATATGCTTTTTTTATATTACTTTTTATTATACTCATTTATTATATTTAATTTGCATACGTGCATTTTTTTTTCATATGAAAAAATGTGATCTTTATCTTTTGGCATTCGACGTTCGTAATGAAGATTGTTTTAAACGCTTTTGTTGCGCACGATGGATGTTGATGATTATGTGCACAATAATTACAAGATTGTCTTTATTATAACGTTTTGTAATAATAAGCATTTATGTTTTATTTATGTAATTCTACATGATAAAACTACGTTCAATAAACAATATTTAAGTGCAATAACAAATGATAATTTAAAAAAATGACTGCACAAATTTTACAAAAGTTAAACACATGAAAAAAAGCATAAAAAGTTTAAAGATTCTGTTGGAAATGTCAACATGCGGATGCACAGTCAAATTAACGAGGTGCCGCTAGTTTTATACAAAAGTTGAACGACGAAAAACAATAAAACCAAACAGGAATAGTCAATTAAAATTGTGCATTCGACGAAAAAAAAACACGGTTTATTTCGACGAAAAAAACGTGTAAATTGAAAAAAATGCGGAGGAAACCGCGCTGTGTAAAGTTCAGTCGTGTTCGACGAGTTCAAAATGGCCGCCGTTTAATCTAATAAAATTTTATGTGAAATCATAATTTCATAAGTAAGTGCAGATTTGATGAAAGCCGAGTTTTGATAGAACAGAATTATTTTCAGATGTGCACACAATTCTGAAAAGTTTGATCGAAATCAGATTATAAATTTAAGAGACAAACATTCATTTTCAAAACTATGAGTAACTTTCATTTATTTCAAAATTGAAATATTAAAGAAAGTACATACAAACACAATACAATACGGAAACACATTAAACTTATACAATCTTTAGAAACTGCTGTAATTTCACAACAAAAATCCACGAGCTTTCTATTTTACTCAAGAAATTATTTTCTGACTACAATACGATGATTACATTTAAAACTTTCATCACTTTTGAATGTACTACGATCATAAATCAAGAATATCAATTGAATATGGAAAATATCAAACATGCTCTTTAATGATGCAGAAATCTTCTGATCTTCAGATGTGCACGAATGACCATAAAGTTTAATCGTGATCGGATGAGCAGTAAAGGAGTGCACAAGGCAAAAACATTCAAACATACATTAATTTTTAATTAGATAGATTATTAATAGATAAATAAAGAACACATAGCCAATTTAAAATGATCTAGATCTTAGCTAATATCGAGTTACGCGTTTAACGCAAAACCCAACACGATCCAACGATCAATTGTGCAACCGTCGATCAGTATAATCGATGATCTATGGATCGACGAGTAAAAGGGATCGATACCAACATGGACATGGCCGCAATATCGACTTTTTCAGACCGTTTCGGAATACGCGAAACATGAATAAAACAACGAATAAAAAGGAATAAATAAATCGCAGATTTATCCGTGGCTCGAAAATATAACAAAACGAAACGAAGTGTGTGTGTAATGGTGTAAAAAAAAAATGGCCGCCACATCGTTGAAGATGGTCGTGAAATTTTTTCAAGAACGTTTGCAACATAATGTTGAATTATGATCGTTTTTTTCAGTCGAATGCGAGTCATGGAAAAGTTTGGATGATATGAGCCGAATGCGAGGAAATTGTTCGACATGTGGTTTTTTAAATGATTGCAATTATAAAAGTCGTCGAATTTATCGTTAATTAGGTTATTAATGAAATATTGCGACGATGGACAAAAAAAACTGCGTCAAACTCATTATTCTTATCTAATTATATTTTATTTGAGAGTAGATTCATGATAAGAATAAAGACAGAAATATGCAGAAAAAAAATGATGAGACTATAAACAGTCATTACGACTGCATATATCAGGTTAAATACAGACGATTCGACTGCAAATATTGGGTTATCAACACACTATAATCGCATGAAATTTTGACAGTTCCCAATTGGAGGACATAAGCTATTATAGAAACATAATAAACGTGTCAAAACAACAAAACTATTCAATATGCACGACATGCGATACGATTTAATTTGCATAAGATTGATTACTAATTAAAAAATAAATAACATTTTATATTTTTGACGGTCGACATATCGTCACGCTCGTTTCCCGCGAAACCAAAATTCAAATTCAAATTCAAATTCAAACTGGAAACGGAACGCGCCAATTCCACGCGAGGTCAGTGCTGCCAATTTGCACGCAACAAACCTGTCAATGGTCGGCATTTGTGCAGGCCTATGATCATCGCTATTGACGGTTAAGGGTCAATATTGATACCAGTTAAAGATCAATATCCATATCAGTTGAGGGTCAATGTTAAGGTGAAAATTATTCTGTTCAACGTCAGATATTTTATAGATTGTTAAAATCAATAATGCAATTTTTTTTTCAGATAAATCTGGAATGTTTTAATCGTGATAGGGTATGCAGTTGAAGAGTATATAAAGCATTAACATACATTATACTAGATTTTGTTACCCGGAATTGCTCGAGACTCATTCGAATCGAATCTAGACTTAAGTTTTCTTTTGACTTCGTGAATCAGGATGCTTCATATTTTTCCTTCACTCTCAACTATGTATGTACTACTCAATTATCACTGGAATGCAAAATCCCAATGTAAATACCGACATAAAATATTTACATAAGTAATTTGATATGAGAAGATATGTACGACGAACACGTATCCAAGATTTATCCTTTGACTCTCCAAACATAAAAGAAACGGAGTTAAGATAAAAGATGTGTGTGTAAATAAAAAAAACTGAACGTTCATAATGTAAATCATGAAAATATTTAAGATTTTCGTGAAGATTCTATTTAATCTACTTAGCAATCAAAGTTGAACAAATGATTGAAAGATCTTATTGTTAATATTATTTTGATATCATCTAACGAGCATTAGACATGAGCACTATAAAAATGTCAAAATAGTCACAGTTGTGAATAACATCTGGATTTTTTTAAATTGCAATCTTCTCAAGTTCAACGACATGACGAAAGATAAAAAATATACATAAAAAAAGAAGATGAAAGAACTACAGAGCGATTCTCCATCAGAATCGTCCAGACGGGAAGAATCGGAGAGCAGAAGAGAAGAAAGAAGTTAAAAAAAAGAAGAAGAAGGAAAGATAACCGAAGAAGACTGTGCTCTTGAGGAGAGCACAACGTCGGAAGAACAATGCAGAAGAAACCAGTTTCTTCTTCGTCTTCTTTGATGTTGTCGATTGCGAATGTCGAAAATGTCACGACTTCGATTCGAAGAAAAAAGTGAAGAAAGTAGAAATTCGGACTGTAGAAGAATTCGATTCTTTTGAAAGTGAAGTGTTGAAAATTAAATGATTTTATTGAACTTTTAGAATCGATAGATAATAAAAATCTTTGTTAGGTTAATTCGTGGATATACCTTCGCAATATTTTCAGATTAAAAACGTCAGTATTGAGACAATAAAATGTTAACTTAATTAATTTTTGAAATTAAAAATACCTAAATTCCATATACAGTGTCGAAGTTATAGCTATTTACTTATTGGACCACTAATATTTTTTTCGGTCGAAACTTAAAAATATATTGAAAGACGCATTAAATTCTTCAAATGCGCTTACAACTCTGAAAAATCCGATGGAAATCTGACAAAGGGTTCAAGAAAACACACATAAAGACAAAGATCGACATTGACCCGAATCAATCTTTATCATTAAAAAATCTAATTAGCGTAGCTTTACTGTAGTTCGATAAATTAACATTCATCAGTCGTATTCAAACAGTTCTGTAACGAATTTGAATAATTAATTCATAATTTCCGATACGTGTCAATCTGATTGTGTAACTCTATCGATATGCAAACTTTGACAAACACTGCATATTTTCACGAAGAACAATCGATTGACGCATAGAGAACAAAGCGAATAAACTCACGATTGCAATCATATGAAAATTTTGATTTAAATTAAGACGAAATAAAGTCAGATAGGTCAGTAGCCCTTAGGGGTCAAGTAATACGTCAAACGAAAATATTATTTACGATAAAAAAAGAAGACTTCTTTCAGAGAAAATTCTTCTTGAAGACGTGACAAAAGAACAGTAGTCTGAGAAGATAGAAAAAAGGGTCAAAGAAACGGAGTCGTTTAGCATAAATGAATAAAATATATCGATACTTGAAATGCGTGAGAAAGAAAATTTTTCAAAAAAATGTGTTCGTTTTAATTTTCGATTCAATTTAATGTCGATGAATTGAATTTTGATGATCTATCAATACGAAAAACGTGGAATCGTTAAAAAAATGCTTCTTATTTCATGCACTATTAATCAGAAAATCTCATTTCGATTCAATATAAGCCCTAGTCTGACGAAAAAAACTTTATTTTTTAGTGAAAAAATCCCTAACCTAACTAAATTTTCTAACTGATATATTATAGAAAAATAATTTAAATATTTTTTTTGATTTTATCGATCGATCATTCTTCATATAGTGAATTTTGATCATATCAGTCAAAAATCAAAATTTACATATAATATCAACAAATATAAATCATTATTACATGTTTAAATGACTAATTTCATTGTAGTACTGTTACTTTATCACTATCGTAGAAGTTTTTCGTCATAATGTGTAGTTTTGACTTCCTTTTTCGCAATAATACGATAATGTGTAGGTTCAGAACTTCAAATGCGATATTTTACGAAATGATTTGGAAATAAAATATATTTAAAACGTCACATCTATACTGCTACAGTTAATTATCTATTGAATTCGATTAGTATATAAAATAATCAATTTTTAGCGTGAAAAGTGTACAGTAATAAAAATATCAGAATAATATGTAATTAACTGAAATTTTATAAATATGAGTAATGATGTGAAAAATAAGTAATTTTTCTTAAATTTAATAAAAATTTAATAGGAAAATAAAAGAAAACCACATATTGTTGTGGTTGATATGGAAGAAAAAAAATTTTTAAGGAAAAAATCAAAAATAATTATGAAATCGTAACATAAAATATGTAATATGATGATAGTAACTGACCGAGAAAACGTGAGATATTTCGAATCATATTTCAATAAGTGAAATATTTAATTTTATGCAAAATTTAAGTTATTTTTTTTGTATAATGAAATCAAATTAAATGTTTATACTTTAAATAAAACAATCGATTGATTCGAATCGTATTTAGAACATTGCATCATTCGATATGAATTAAATCGTTACGAAAATGAAAATAATTCGATGATAATTAGATTTTGAAACTTGATATCGTTAAAACTCACTTTGTTTTGAAATTATTGAAAAAATCATATAAAAAAGGGGAGCTTAATTTCAAAATAATCACCTAACAATTGTACGACGCAACAGTAAGTAATTTTACTACGAATTACTTGCTGCTGTGTGCATTTTTCATTGTTACGAACACAAAACAAATTCATCACAAAAAAGTAACATGTTTTACAAAAGGTTAAAAAATCGTCAATGGAATAATGCATTTTATTCAAAAATGAATTGAATGAATCTCGTCGTAATTGTAATCGATTACAATTGTTAATTTTTTTTTTCAAACGCAATACGATCGTTATTAAGGTTCCGTAAAAAATAGATTAGATCAACCCCTTAAAAATTTCATTTAGAATTTAAAAATATTATAATGATTATTATATATTACATGTGAAGATTTTTAAAAGCCAAGAGATATAAGTGACTTTAAATCAGTACAATATATTTCTCAAATTTAATTTACTTTAAAAATTATTTTTACTATTATATCCCCTGACTTCTAGAGTCTTCATATATTTTTTAAATATAAAATATTCGATTTGAAATAATAATTGTTATTATTAGGTATACGTGAATTATTTTCAGCAAATTTCACGAATTCCTTAACTTTTTTTCAATCAATTATTCAAAAGCCAATTGGCACAATTAAGTTTTGAATATTTATACTAATTTTTAAATCAAATTGAGGAATAAATCTAAGATCTGTAACGACTGGTCTTTCGAGTAATTTTGCCCAAGAACTGCATAGTGCTCCAAGTAAATTAAATAAGAACCGTAAACAACTCTTATAGGATCTACTAGGAGCACGGTACATATTTAAAGCAAAATAGTTCGAAAAACTATTCACATCAGATTCCTGAAATATTCACAAAAATTGCACATTCATAAAACAATCAAATAAATAATTATGCACATTATTATGACAATGGTTTAAATTCACGAATTGAAAAATAAATTTAATTCGTTTTACGTATTAGATTCATTTTTCTGAAATTCTCTTAATTATTCTACTTATCCGAAATTATAAACATATTTCATTCATAATGAGCTACAAATGTAATCTATTCATATTAGAACACAGAATTAATTAAAATGTACTCTGAAATAAATTATTAATTATTCGGTGGCCAAAAATATTTTTTTATTTAATGTATCAGAAAATATATTTCACACACAAAAAGTTATAACTGCAATTAAATCAATTTTTAATTAGATCACATTATAAGGTGAAGGGTTCAAATAACAAAAGAAGACAGAATTAAACCATCGTCATAATAAAGGGCACAACTAAAAAATAAAACAGATCCATACTCAGGGCAATACTGTAATAACTCAACGATCGAAAGTGATCGAAACTCGAATATCCAAGGCCGACTCAACTCGTTATCATCGAAGATCGCGAGAGAGAACAAACGCTAACGTATGTATTTATGCTATGGATTAATTGTATGTGTATTTTTTTTTTTTTTTTACAAACGGCAATGAAAAAGCGTACAGAACCGTGCGCGTGCGCAGGTCGCCGTAAACTGTGCGCATGCGAAAAAAGACCGACGCGCCACTGACGTTTGTGGCGGGAGAAATCAAAAGCGGAAAATGTCAGAGGTTTTAAATTATGTATTTAGAATTCAAGAAATTTTTGGAAATTAAATTATGTAAGTTTTTTAATGTTTTCAGACTCGAATAAGACGATGTGCAGCTTTCTATGGCGAGTGGACAATACTTTTAACACAAGGGTACAAGTGACTTTATGGTAATTTCAAAAAAAGAGCGCTCATAGTTGAGCATGTATGTATTAGGAGGAGGTAGAGTGATTTGATGATATATTGAGGCACACGTTCCAAGTTCATTTATATCATTTTGCCACCAAATAAATGAGCGTACATATAATCGATTCCTGTACATAGCTCAACGTCACTTGTACCCCTTGGCCTTTTCGATCGTCATTTGAATTTGATGATAATTAACTCATAATGATCCTAAAATATTGCTATGATCACATTTAATCCTGAAATCAATGTGTTTTGTGAAAATAATCACTTCGTATCCATGGGTTTCGTTCTGCAGTGAATGAAAATAAGTATGAAAATGAAATGATTTAAAATCGATTTTCCATGAAAGCCCTAAATCTACAATCATCTAAAAAATCATGAGATTACTAATATCTATGATTGAGATATATTTCGAATCTGTTGAATGGAATGATCTGTTATTTTACACATCCTTCTTTAATAAAATTTTGACAAAATTCTGTCCACAATGAATCTTTTGGGCCAATCTTTTCACTTTTTATCAAATATTCGTCTGCGAAACTCAAGTTGGAAATGCATGGAGTACAGAAGTCATCGCTTTAAACCCGTTACCGTACATTTTCAATGGACTCTTGTGTGTAGTACAGAATTAATTGCACCACCGTTACACGTGGTCGTGGGAAACACCATTTTTGGAAATATTACATCATGAGCGAAAATGGAAAATTCATGATTTTACAGAAGAAACGACATAGTTGGGGAAAACTCTTTGGAAAATTCTCAAGAGTGTAAAAGGAGAATTATACTTACTGCTAAAATAGCAAAATTTTAAATTATTATTTGAGTTTTGGTAAAAACAAAACCTTATTTAGCACAACGGTTTAAATGAAAATATTGCAACAAAAACTGGGAAAATCTAGAAAATAATTCAAATAACTTGAACTAGTAATGGTCTCTGTGTTAAACGAGTATTTCGTCACATTACAACTACATATCTTTCAATAGCAAAGAAAATCGTTAGGTATACAATTCGAGAATCTCAATTTGCTTATTCCATTTCGATTTACACATAGGTATTTATGTCACAGTGAAATCGTTATTATCAGCGTAATTATAATTTCACTACTCTGAGTCAGTACAGTACATATAGAAATTATAGTGAGTATAGATGTAATTAGTAATCCATGTCCGATATTCTAATTTGAAATAAGCCCTAATTTAATGAAAAATGTTTAAAAATAAGTAAAACCATAAAAAAATTAACATAACCAAATTTTTGTTTTAGTGAATTCTTTATTGAATTCATAATTAAATAATAATTCTCTGAAAAATCAGAAAAAATATGATTAAACTGAAAATGTTATAAACAAAATGATTAAAATTCTGAATGCATTCATTGATGAATTGCGAGATTTTATCTACATATTTCTATTCACACTCAAATTAACAATCAAATTATTACACAGCTTGAAACTTAATTAAGCTTGATTAATCATTACCTATAAACTAAACCTTGTTTTGCAATCGCATTACGAAAAATTCAAACATTCATACGAAAAACGTACCATTTCTGTTTTCATAAATAGGCTAGCGTTTCTTCATATTTGAACAAATGTTTGATAAAGTTTCATTAGGTAAAACAATAAAAATCGAATGAATAGTAACAAAATGAACTTACCTGCTTAATTAAATGAGACAAAAATAAAACCGTTCCGAAACAATTGAAATATTAGAAAAAAATCAAAAGATCCGTTACAAAGAAAAAAAAAAACATCCACCGATTGAAAAAAAATCGACTCACCAAGTTGTCCAAGACTTTCTTATCCCAACCTTGATCTACGGGTCTCTTCGGACTAGAGCCGACGATGTGTGGCTGGAACGGTTTGTTTGCAGGAGTTTTCGGTGATGAAGGAAACACTCTGGATTCTTGGTTCATCTGTTTCTTGATAGGAGTCGAGCTCGTGGAAGTGGACGATATTTGATCGGGCTTCTTCGGAGAATCAGTCTTCTTGAATATGTTGTTTGTGACACTATTCGCCGGAATGATTTTGATATTTTTCGGTGAACCCAAAGGCACATTAGTTTTCGATAATACAGAAGGCTTTGCGATCACAATACTCTTGGGAGCAGCTTTATTGATTTCTTTTGCAGGACTTTCAATTTTAGAAAAGTTTGAAGTTGTTCGATTATTCGAGTTTGAAACAGAAGTAATTTTTGAAGTTGCAGTTTTGTTAATTACGTTTTTGTCTTTTTTCTGGAACATAACAATGTGGTCACTAAAAAGCTTATAAAATCAATTAAGCATAACAAAAATTTAACTCACAAAATCATGATGTGAAGTGTCATCTTCCCAATTGTTGATTTGGTCAGCAAGAGCGGCGAGTCGACCGAATTTCCTAGTTTTCTGTTGCTGTTCAATTTTGGGTGAATCTTTTTTGAACATAGGACTTGTTCGATCTGCATTCACTTCATCGTTCGAAGCCAGATCTAAATCTTTACTTTGATGTATCGGGGACGACAACCGACCATTGTCTAAAATGGTAATGTTATTATTGATAAATTTGTGAAATTATTTAATTCATAAGAATGTATCAATAGAAAAACATACCAGAATATAGCTTCCCCAATTTTTGTAGTCTAGACTTGCAAGTGTCTCGGATTTCAGCTTTTGAACCACGATTATTACTATCGGAATCGGTTGATGATGATACAGCTGAAATAAAATCATATTGAATATGTGTGATTTTGAATAAATGTAGCTTATTAACTATCAACATTATTAACATGTAACAGTTAATTATGAATAAAGCCCATCAAGTGTTATTATATTATAATAATGCTGAATACTAATTGGGATGTGATTTTTTTCTATTTTCATTTTCACTTTAAATAATGAATATGTACCTGTATTTTCTTTTTCATTGGAAAGCTTGCGATTCTCATTGACCATAGATGCATTTTCTTTTTCTTTCAAATACTCCGAGAGGGTGATCTCCCTTTCTTCCACTTGTACTTGGACTTGCACATTGTTCTGATGCACAATATTGATTTT
Organism: Cheumatopsyche charites; assembly: GCA_024721215.1. Taxonomy (NCBI): domain Eukaryota; kingdom Metazoa; phylum Arthropoda; class Insecta; order Trichoptera; family Hydropsychidae; genus Cheumatopsyche; species Cheumatopsyche charites. Next base: position 674,613 of record CM045588.1, read on the forward strand.
GACAGCGACATCGTTCTCATCGTCTGAACCGTTTGCAACGGTGAAATTCTTTTCCACCACTGCAACATTGGAAGCCGAAGTCCTCGGACTCTTCGCCGGTTTGCCAACAGGTGACTGATTGTTTTCGACCAGCGGAAGACGTTTGTGCTTATTTTGCTCACCAGGCGGAAGTTTAGCTTCCAGTTTTTCTCTCCTGGCTTTCGCACGTTCCAACATTCTCTGAAAACAATATGAACTCAATAAATTAAATTGTGCAACAATGGATTTGTATAGAAACAATCATATATTATATAACCGAATCCAATCGTAAATGAAAAAAGGAGCAAAATTATATCAAAATTTAATATCTAACTTAACTTGTTAACTTTTTAGGCAGATAATAATAGGGAAATGCCGCAAAGTTAACAATTAATACAAGAACGAGTTTTATTTCTGGAGATATTCAAGAAAGTTTTCGAGTTTCTCACTCGATACATACACACCTGGGTGAAAGGATCCATTTCCTTGAAGCTTTTGTAAAAAAACAATGAATGCCGAGTATTTTCAATAGCAGTAGTTATAAAGTATCAGTAAAATACTGCAGATGTGGCAGAGACACTGAATCAATCTCGCAAAACGAAAAGAGGTGACAGTTCGACGTGAACGACAGTTGACAAACGGAAACCGTTCAAAAGTTTGCCCGTTACGTTTGTCTCATAGCACTGTTGTTCACGGCCATGAGCTTGCACATTTAAAAATTTAAATTTTATCAAAAATTAACCAAAAGATGATTGATTATTATTGTTTATTTTATTTTTAGCTTAGTTCGGTGATGATTTTTTTTAACTTAGCATGAGTTTTTTTTCATCTATAGAGTTTAATAGTAATCATGGCGTGTTCGCAAACTCACAGCGTCAAACTTTATAAAAAAAAAAACATTAACTACCTAATACAAGTATTACTAATGAGTGAAAATATCAGTTCTGAATTATTTAGGAGTAATGTAAAATTAAAATAAAAATGCAAGTTGGTAGGAGTGTGAGAACATTTGATCTTTCCACAATTTAAAATCTTTTAGAAATATCAAAAGCTTTACATTGTTTGTATTTGGCAGTAACAATTAAATCCTTTATTGTTTTATATGCATGAGAAGGCAAAAATCTTGAAAACTTGCTTCACTAGCTGATCTCAATTAAGGGGGTTTTGGTTCAACTGAAGTTCAGTAGACTCACTAAAAAATTACTCTACTCTTCAGATTGATATCCTTCTGGACTTATCGTACACAGAAGAATCAGAACCAAACTTGAAGTAAGTAAAATCAAATTACCTAAGTACCTACCTATCTACTATGTAGGTATTTAAATTATTTTAAAGATAATTTTGTGAAAATAATTATAATGTAAGTTTCATTTATTGATAAAAAAATAATGAATCAAAAATTTATTCATGTGATCTACAATATTTTACTATAATATTCACTTTCAAGGATATACCTATCTGTGTATTGTTGAAAATTTCTCCGAGTCACTTTTCATGTAATGAAGTCAGTTTTCTTTTTTCTGTATAAGTTTGAAGTTGAATTTGTGAATAGAATGTTGTTGTATAGTTGAAAAAATAAGTGAAGTACATATATTAATACATCTTTCTTCTCAATTTTGAATTGTGTTGGATACTTACTTATCTCATCATCGATTAGAGATTGTTCAATATTCATTTTATCAATATTGAACTCCTTTTTGCATAGAAAAATCGTTCAATCTAGATGAGTAGGAAAATGAGACTTCTAACAGTATACGGTTTCTGTCGGGATGAGGGTCGGGTTATTCGGGTAATTTTTTATGTAATACATTTTGTGATATGTAGATATCATATGTAAAATTGAGATTCAGGAGAGTTAAATGATAGAAATATGATTGTTTCAGACGTCTTTATTTTTCCACTTCGATAACACAACCAGGTATATAACCATACATGTAAATATATAATATATGTATAATTTTAAAACATACCATTAAAATCCACGTCGGAAATCATCAGGACACAGTTGCTATGTACAAAAAGAGAAAACCAAAAAAATCGAATGATTAAAAATATTTTAAAATTGCATTATTCGTTAACATAACTCAGTTAATTACTCTAGACGAGTCTTACAGGCGTCCGCACACAAAATCACCTCTGCGCTCTAAAAACACAAACACACCACATTAATATACCCATAGTGAAACAAATATGACAAAATAAACCTTACACAATACCGGATAAAAAATATATTTACTATATAGCTTTCGATCTGCAACATTCCGATCGTTAGTGAACTGTGGTCGTCGAACGAGCATCAACTCTCACCATTTACAATGACCAACCGAGATTACATAGAAAATTTGGTACAACAAATAAAAGATAAACGTCACAGTGAAATCATAGCGGCTACAAACTCATTATTTGAATTTACATCGAATTACAAATTCGTCGATGAAATTTTAATTGTTAACATTCATACATGAACTGAGCTTAGACAATCACATATTCCCAAAAAATATTAACGATCAAAATCGGAGATCAGTATATATCGAAGACAATACATGGTAAAAAAAATATTTACTAAAAATATAACAGGATCAACTAGTCGAATAAATGGAGTGCTACGTTCGCTTTGTCATATATTAATACACGACATGAAAATATGTATCTATTTACACCTTTCAGTGACCTTACAGTACGTAAATTATAATTCTTCGCTTTTTACACACCCGAGATTATATGCGATGAAATTCATATAAGTTGTAAATACAAGATGTGAATGTACATATTTTTGATGAAAACCTTGTCATCCTCATGACGAATAAATCAGTTTTTTCAACTTCTTATGAACAATGAAAAAAATGACAAATTTTACTGATTCTGCAATGGATTTCAGCAGCTTTATATCATTTCATTTAACCTTTTAAGTGCGGCAATAAAGTTTAGAAATTTTGAATGAGAGAGTTCCTATGTATCTACATCCTAAACACAAATGATGTGTTTTTGATGTTTCACTTTTTGGGTGTGCGGATATATTCATATACAGCACCTAAAGAGTTAAAGGAAATGAATCATACTCTATAGGCCGCTATTAAAGAGTATCGATCATTACGAAGTGTTCAACTGCTCGTAACTCTGAATAGAGATTTACGACAAAAACAGTAGACTACTGTAATTTTAGTAATTGATTTATTCTGTAATGTAAGTTTGTCTACTTCTCAACAGTCCATCTGAAATTGGATATGAAAACAGCCTTTGCACATGAATTGTACGAGTATATAGTGAAGATTTTCGATTAAGAACCACTAGATTATAAGGATACATTCGCATAAAATAGGGCTGCCATAATTAATAAACCCACCATGATCCCTCCTTTATTTTTTTTTACTAAATTTTTAAAATTTGAAAAAAATATCACTTCAACACACAATATTATTGACAAAATTCCTTTTTTCTTTTTGAAGTATTAATTTTTATTAGACCATGACAAATGGCAACCCTAGCTTAGAAAATGAAACAAAAGCTATGTACAAATGCGAAAGATCACTTTTCGTACGACGTTCGTTCGTAATTGCACTTTTGTATCGCTTTTCTTGTAGGTGATGCGATCTCGAACCTATAACGAATACACAAATCGATCTTGATCATCGAAATCTAAAGTGAAAACATGGCCGAAAACGAAGAGCTACACACTAAGATGGAATCGTCGAGCAACTTTTATGGTTTTACTTTTTACATTAACATAATCACTGAATGCTTGTGTGAGGAACGGTCATTCAATTGGGTTACCCGCCTCAGGTCATGCCGGCGACCTGGCTTGAGTCTCCGTCTGAGTTCTGGCCATCGGCTTTCGACTCCTCGACGGGAGTGGCCTCCATTGGAATTTGGTCGGATGAATCAGCTTCGGTGGAGTTGGTGACCGGTTCGGCACAATTGGTCACCGACTCGGCAGAGTTGGTCGCGACGTCCATACTCATTGAACTATTTGAATCTTCGTTTCCCACCATTGTTTCATCCGCCTGAGAAAAAAAACATGTGATATTATAAAGTTAATAGATTATCACATACGATATGTTTGAAATTTCAAATTATAGCATGTGAAATACTTATATTAAAAAATAAAATTAACTAAGTATAAGATTAAAAACTAAAAATGTAACGCTTATATTTATGAATGGTATAATTTGAAAATTTTTGTTGCCGTTGGTTTTGTGAACTCACCTGTACACATGTGTTTATATGTGTTTGAAGGGTTCGGTTAATTGTTTTCAAAGCTCTGTGTTAATTATAGTATTTGAATAGAAATTTGATTTTTGATATGAATGAATGCTAATATTTAATAATCAAATTGAAATAATATACAAATAATAACAATTATAGTAATGATAATGTAAAAAAAACATAAAAACCTTGTTGCATATTATCGAACCATACAGTCGTATATGTCGAAAGTGACTAGATGTTTGAAAAGTAAATTTTTAATAATAAGTAAGCATTGAAATGAAGGAAATAATATTAATGAATTAATGGACAGATAATAGCAAAAAGATTAATATCATATAAAATTGGAAGATATGATGTTAATTGAAAATATTTACACTGAAAAATATTAGTAATATGTAAAATAATTTGAATATTTTTGACTAGGTTTTTTGTCAATTTTAAATATTTTTTGACTAGGTTTTTTGTCATTTTTATTATTTTTTTGACTAGATTTTTTGTCACTTTTGTTTTTTTTTTGACTAGATTTTTGTTTGTTTAACATGATAAATAGGAATATGTACTTAAAATTCATTGCAACAAAAATTTAATACTAAAATTCAGAAAATTCGAGATTGAAAACTAAAGTACATTTAGAGCCGAAGCAAGAAAGAAATATTTGAAATTATATTGATTTTTTTCTTAAAAAGTAAAAATTTACCAAGTATCAGTCTTATAAAGCAAATGTAAATATATTTTCTATGGAGTATAACTATCAATATAATTTCAAAATATGATCAAAAAAAAAAAATCATTCTTCATCTCCTACAATGTAAATGAGGTTATTGCGGTATGTGTATTTTGAGCGATTTATCACATGGAGAGCAGGCTTTGCAACCTCAATTTTCACATTAATAGGTTCAGCAGTCTGAACCTTTTCTTCGACGACACTTTCAGAAGCGATATTCTCATACGTGTCATTTTTTGAATTACTAACTTTAACGACAACTGTTCTACTGATTTCCGATTCAACACTAGACACCGAACTGCAACGCTCGTCGCTCGAAACTGAACCAGTGACTTCTGAGTCACCCTCGCTGTTCGCGTTGTCTGAGGCCGAAGTAGAAGTTTGAGACAGACTATGATGTGTAGACTGGCCGCGGTGAGTTTTAGGTGCAACGTTTTCTTTTAAAGCTTTGGCACTTACACTCGTCTCGGAGTTGCGCTTGACCTTCTTGTTCGGCGTGACGGTTTGCTTCGCACGTTTCTTGCTCGCAGAAGTTGGGTCCGTTGCCGACAGATTGTTCTTGGAAGTCTTCCTTTCCCGTTTTAACAAGGATGGTGGCAAATATTGTGATAATTCCTTTCGTTTCACATGACGCGCCTGTAAAATAGATCAGAAATTAATTTTGTAGAAGTTAAGGAATGATCTGAAAAGAAAAGGGTTAAATGCTCTTACCTCGATGGTCATTCCTTCATTGAATTTTTTGATTTGAGAAGCATGTCGTGAAACAGTATCAGTGAACGATTTGATGTCGTACCTCAAGTCCACATTGAGGTTTTCAGTCTTTTTAAATGTTAAACCGATGAACCACATAGAACAGCTAGGAACCTATTGTCAAAATATATATATTATCTAACTATTCTATATTTATACTAAAAGAATATAAAAAAACAATTACAGGTTCCGTAGATTGACTATTAGTAGAAGGCTGCGATGCATTTGTCGGTTGCGGCGAACTTGAAGTGCCATCAACAGATTCATTAGCAATTCCATCGGTAGATTCGTCAGCGGGCGATTTAACAGCATCTACATCTATAATTTCAGCTGAAAACAAGAACAAAATATAATTTTTCAAATAAATATAACGATGATTGATAAATCGAAAATGAAACTAACATGCAGACACTGATGTGGGATATCCATTGGGGTTCTTGGGAGGCAAGCAGTTATACATCTCCGGGTTTATATGGGCAATCATAATATGTTGATTTCGTTCAAGATTACCTGAAGACATGAAACAATGTTAGATTTTTAGTTCACACACTTAAGCAAATGAAAAAAAATGGAATTTTACCTATTAAGATTCGGAGTTTACTTGTGACGAGTCCACACCATTCAAGTTGGTCTTCAGCCGTATTGCTGCATACTAGTAAAACTATAAAATGTCTATATCTTAAGAAAAACGGTGGGGCTTCGAACAGTCTATCCCATGACGATTTCCCCGACATGATGTCTTCTGTGATACTTAAGCCTAATCTAAATTCTTCCATAATAACGGTGAGGGTAGATGAGGAAACATTGTATGTACTGTTTTGCTGAGGATAAGCAGGAGTGATGATGGGCATCAGGTGGAATCGGTCGGCTACGTTCACCTATGAAATAATGTAAACATTAGTAAAACTAGAACGAAAAAAATAGGGAAACACATGGTGATCAAAATTGCATACCCGAGGATCCCAGACGGGGAAACCGAGGTTTACGATATCAGGCTGCTTGAGCAAAACGGGTTGCGGCCACTTCCATTGAGAAAATACCAGAAAAAATTTGTGAACGAGAGTCGCCGGTAATGCATTCGGATAAAGCTGACAAGTGCGAGCCACCAACATGGCCCAGGATACACCGCCGAGGTATCCCAAGGCGTTTGAGTATATACCGTGACCTGAAAAAGAAAAAAATTTAGAGAAATATTTTGCAAAATATGGGATTTAAAAGAGAGTCCACTCACGTTTAGCCCAAAGTTTGATGGCTCGCAATGTAAGTCTAAAATGCTGCATATCAGGTACGAGTCGCAAAATTTCATCTGTGACACGACATCCATTCAAGCTTCTAACACATTTTTTATCGAGATTCTTCAAAAGCATATCGTCTCGTAGGTCAAATGAATCTGAAATTATAAATTAAACACAATTAGCACTAAAGTTAAATGGATTATGCGACATTTATGAAACTCCCATTAACCTGGAATGCCCTTTAGTGCTAAACGTGCAAACAAAAGATCTATTTCGATTCCGTCGAATGTCATTTTGATGACTGGTACGAATGCTTCTTCGACGGCTCGCAAATCAGTAACCTGCAAACATAAAATGATTTATTTGTAATTTTGATAGAGCGAGACCGAACTCTTTTTCATCACATAAAAACAAATAAAGAGTTTGACTCACTTCGTCTTGTTGATTTAGTAAATCCATAAACGATGAGAAATAATCGGATCTGTCCACGTGACGAGGTGCAACGCACAATGCATCAATATCGGCGCCTTTGTGGTGAACCTGAGCAACAGAAAAAAAGACAATATTAATTATGTTGAGTAAACTTATCGAGCGTAATAAATTTAAGATTATACTGACCCCGAGTCTGTACGATCCGAACGTGTAAATATTTCCTCCGACCGTATCGGCAACACTGGAAGGCATATTTCTCTGTATAGACAAATCTCTGATCCATTTACGAACGAGGGTATGCAGTTTCCCGAGAACTTCCATTCGATGATGCATCTCGGGTTCGCTTTCGAAAACTCCATAGTTTTCCAGACAAGCTTTCAGATCGGCGGTCTTTTCGTGGTCGATCGGTTTAGGACCTGAAAGGAAACGGTTCGATAAACTTTTCAACGGAGTAAGTTAATAATATACCGGCGTAGAAATACGAACCGGCCGTGGAGATGGCCGATGTCATTCCCAGCGTTTTCAACGGTTGTTGCTGAGCATCTTTCACTTTATCGTTGTTCACGTTGCTGTGAGAATACTGAGTCGTCGGTCGCATCATCTTGAAAGTTTTTAAAATTACTTACGTACCGATAATCGAACCTGCAATAAAGAAATTTTGTCAGTCGAAATTAAGATTAATGAATTTTTAACCTAGGTATGTATAAAATGGAACTCGGTCAAGAATTAATGTCAAAATATTAACAACTCATCGAACAAAACACTATGAAGGCCAATAAAGTTGTAAACATTGAAGAACAATATGAATGCTTAGGTATGCATTTGATATTTTTCGTCTCTGAATTGAAGAAAATGCTATTTAGAATTATTTTTTGGAAGCGATCGTAAACAATATAGCGATGGATCAATGTAAACACTTGACATTTTTAGATCACTGTATTGAGAAAGATTTCAGAAAATGACAGTTATATGGATGTGGGTTCGAGAGCTGTCGTCGATGAGGCATATTTTAAATGAAATGATACAGTAGGACGAAAGGGGGACCAGAAACATGATTAATGACAACATTGCTCTTTCATTTTATAACCTTTGTTTCATCGACCACTTTTGCCGTGTCTTTTGGCGACAACGAAAAACAGGCTAAAGAGTAAACACCGCATCACCTGAGACTCTAGGTTGTAGGTTAATTTACATATTTTCTATGTATAGAGTTTGAGTATCGCAACTGTCAAACACTATCGAAAAACAGAAAACAACACAAACATTTGTCACGTGACAAAGAGTCGATCGAACCGTCGACGTATTATTTGCCGACGACGCGCATTCGACGTAAACATAAGTAGTTTTAAGCAAAGCTAAGCGTTTCTGAAGCGACGCGTGGACGCCGCGCGACAAAACCGATGACTCTACACAAAAGAAACGTTCGAATACCTGACGGAAGAGCTTCGACACCGAAGCCGAATATCTTCGGAGGGGCGGAGTCCTTAACCCGAGCTGGTTTCGCGGCGACGCCGACGGAGCGCGGAGAAGACGTCGACGACGCGCGGCGGTCGAGCGTCGAATGACGTGCAGCACACGACTCGAGGAATGCGCGCGGAGTGTGGAGCGCCGAGGGGGAGCGGGGTGCGGCGCGGGGGGCGCCGACCCGCGGTGACCGCAACGCGCCCGCCTGCCGCGCCCGCCGCGCCCGCCGACGCGTTGGCCAAACTGATCCGATCCGATCGTGGTGATCTCGACGCGACGAATCGCGCCCAGACTCCGAACCGTTTTTTTTTTTTACATAAAAAATAAATAATAATAAAACCGCAAGAAAATTCATTTTTATTCTTCAGACGTATTCGGGTTTGATTTCTAAGGTTTTCGGTGCATAAAGCGATCGATTTCACAAAATAGAAGTTGAGAAAAACGTTGATATGCTTTTTTCTAAATTTACGTAATTATTCCCTTTTTCCCAAATTATTAGAAATAGTTAGGATATAAGATTAAGGTAGAAGACTTGAATCACTTTATGCACATAGAAAGAGTATCGATAGATAATGAAAATGTGACATCAACTGTAAACAACGTTATATGTATGAGGAAAAATAATTATTAGCATTAAAAAATGTTCAGGAATTGTATTTAGTAAATGTCACATAAAATCTATGGTATTTTTTCTATATACCTCGACTTTCGAACGATTTAACTTCCGCACACATTTTCAGAACCAATTATGTGCGAAAATCGAGGTCCGCCGTATTTATAATTACATTAATAACTAATCATTCAATTTGAATATTTATATATTTTTCATGCAATATCATCACTATATCATATTTTCCACATCAACGAAATTGATTTTAAGCGTAATACATATTTTAATATTTACATATACAATGTTACATGTAAAACGCATTTCAATATGTTTTGATACGGTTTTATCGAATCGCTTTATTCAAAACATTTACTTGCATTTTGCAAAATCATCAAAAATAATAAATCGACGTCGATCGTTTGAAAAATATTTAACCCGTGTAAACTAGTTTGAAAATGTTTTAGAAATAAAATATTTCTACAACGTTGCCGTTAATAATCAGAATATATTATTAATTCGAAAAAAAATATTGCCGTATGCATTTTTATAGGAAATGTTTTTCATGACTAATAGAGGTGAATTTATAAATGCGCTTTAATTTCGACAGAAGCGTGCAACTTTCACAAAATCATCCAAATTGTATTTATGGCGGCTAAAGTCATTCAATATATTGTATGTTAATCTAAAAAAAAAATGTGAGTCAATTATGAATACATATTTACCTGTTTCTCGGAAATATTGTTTTTCATGACTAACTGTACATAAATGACAATCAGGTAGATTTCGCAAGTTGTACATAATTTGATTCGTTCTATAATATTATGTAGCTTTCACAAATTTGATCAAATGTTTATGTCAGATATAATTTCTATATAGCTCGTTAAATATCAACGGTTATCTGTTATAAACATTAATTAAATATGACATACCTATATCACGATGAATATTTTCTTAACATGCATCTGAATACAATTTTGTCATCAATAATATGAAATAACGCGCATTTAATCACAACACGTCACATTGATTAGCAAATTTTACATTTCGAAAGGGTTTTTTATTATTTAACACTTCTTTTCATAAATAATAACCAGGTATATTTCACAGGGGGTTTTAGTTTCTGCAAAATATCGTCACTTTCACAAAGTCGAATAAATTCTAGGTTTAGAATAACACTATCTATAATAAACATTCGAATATTATTATTTTATCAATGAATAAATAAAAAATGTCGTATTGCCACCATTTCGTTGTAGATTTTCAAATATAGGGTAGACCTCACAAAAAACCGGCACTATTTATTTTTTATCATATTTAAAATTATTCCATGAAAAAAAAAAGATCACAGATTATAAAAAATTCTATGAATATTATCAAATATAAACTTAAAAATAAGATCGAGTTATCAAAAGGAAATTTATCCTGAAACATTTGGTGCAAATTTTCAGTGTTTAGAGCTGAAATCACGCGGAGGAAATTATTGATTATTCTATCGCAGCGGACGAACGGACATTTTCCGTCAAAATTTTCCAAAAAACACTAGAAATTACCTAAAATGTGATAAATCGAATCATCTTCCGAAACAAAAATACCAAAAAATGTCTTGAATTTCAAAAAATCGCATTCATTCAGTCCAAAGATGCAAAAACAGAAACAGAAACGAAGCGTGTAAATTGAGGTTCGATTTTGAATTTTACAATACTGATTTGTATTAATTTTTATAATTTTATATGCATATTTGAGCCGTTTAGAGCTAAATGTTACTAACTCCATAAAGCAAAAAGTCGAAAAAAACGATTAAACATGTTTGATGAGTTTTTCAAAGTTATGTACCTTCACTATTCAATTTTTTCACAAATTATTAACATAAAAATTATGTTTATTATCGACTATGGATGTAGTCAGTTCATATTAAAGTACTGAATCAATTAAAATGACTTCTTAAATAAATTATTTATATATTACCAGACGATCAAAATGAATTTCGTCATTTAATTGTATTTATCTTTGTTATTCGTGAGATGTATTTTATAAAGAGAAAATCATGAAAAGTGCTTTGACATTTCAATATTTTTTAAGTGGAGTTAAAGTTTGGTTCTGAACGGTTCATTTATTAAATATATATTAATATTACTTTTGTATGATAATAATTAAATTCCAATTTTTAATTATAGGATTTGGATTCGATTATTTAGAACGATGATGTTTTCGTTGATGTTACAGTTGACTCTTTGCTATTTAACAGGTGAGTAATATTATAAATTCGTGTCCATATTAGGTATAGAACCAAACTTGACAAGATTTTTTTTCAATGTGAGTCATAAATGGTATTTGATTATCGAATAGACTTATTTGGCTTAGTTAATAATTTAAATATAAACATCAATAAAAAGATCAATCAATGCTTACGACGCGACGCGACATGTCGACTTGAAATCGGCGACCAAAGGGTCAAAGGTTGCTGAACTCTAAATAATTATAGAATAGGTAAAATGTTTTCGGCCTTAGTCGAAAAATAATATAATACAAAATATCTTGCAATTTTTTTGAGTTTCAAAGAAAATATAGCAAAAATATGGACTGTATTAAAGCAATGGTCCATATTTGTCACTCTTCCTCTATGAAAACAGTTTTTGTATCTGTATTGATATTGACGTATCTACAATAAGTTATCATCAGATCACTTGACAACTTTTCAACATTTCTTTCATTTTGATTATGACTTTCTCTTTGAACTAGAACCCTTTAGTTTCTAGGATTCTCGTACATTTACTTATTGCGAATGAATTCATCACGAATATTGATGTACCGGTTAAAGAGAAACGATAATATTTTCTAGCTAGAAAATAATTGATTTCTTGTGGCAGACAAAAAAAAAATTATGAGCTTTCTTCCTGGCACTAAATATGACGAGTGAAAAGGCCAAGGGGTACAAGTGACATTTTCGTCGAAATCGAGTTATGTATATGAATCGCTTCTATATACTCTCATACACTTGGTGGTAAAAGCATATAATCGAATTTGAAACGTGTGCCTCAATATATCATCAAATCACTCGAACTCTTCCTGATACGTGTGGGTACATGCTCTATTTTGAGCGCGCTTTTCCCAAAATCACTTGTAACCCTTGGCCTTTTCAGTCGTCATATCTAATCACAAACGAGCTAACCGAATATGTTTCAGGAATCTCCTTCGGCAAAACCACTCCATTATCCGAGTCCGGATGGAGCAGGTTGGAAGACGATGGTTCGAATCAGAACAACGACTGGGAACGGGGGTCTGCGCCCTCGAACCTGTACCCCCCGGACGAGCCCGCGCCCCCCAACGAGGACTACGCCTCCTACGACGTGGACTACGTGAACCCCAACAACTTCAGCCCGGGAAACTTCAGCGCTCTCATATACGACACGAACCCTGAAAGCCCCGCCATTTTCCCGAACCCCGAAATGATGGTTTACGATTCGGAAAAGACAGGTTAGTTCATAAACACATCGATACGTGAGTGCAAAAGTGAGCTATTGAGAACGCGATAACCAGATCTATGTACCTGATGAATCAATAGGTCAATAGTCAGTTCTCAAGTTTTGAGTTCATCTCTCTTTTGCACTCAAGTGTTGAGTCGTGTATGTATTTTAATTTCTACTTGCTTTTGAGACTTGGCGTTGCTAAAGACTGGAATTTAAAATGTAGTATAGTATTTAGATATAAAACAATCCGAAATTTCAATCGTTGGAAATCCTAAGGATCATAATCTCAGATGCGCACGCAATAACTCTGAAAAGTTTCATAGTGATATGATAAGCTATTAAGGAGTCTATAAAGCACAAATACATACTTCATTTGTGATGACATGAGATGAGTTTTGCAACATCACTTGTGATCAATATTATGTTTTATCAGGTCATCGATTATACAAATAATAGTTGACCCTTTTTCGTGTGACCTCATTTTGAATCGAACACGATACTGTAGATAAAATAAATGTATTAATCATCAGATGACAAATTAAACGATCAGTATATAAAATTACTAAGCAAAAATATACAATAACATTAAAAAAAGGACCGAATTATGTCGTAAATTAGGATCTTGATGTTGCTCTGGATTTAAATGTTAAATACATACATGTGTAGGCATTTAGAACTGTTGAAATTAAATACATGATGATGTCACATATGAGACCAATAAAACACAAACCATTCTTGAATCAGCAGGAGAACCTCTGGAGCCCGTCAACAACGAACCGGACATCCTCCCGGAGGTGGACCTCCCGGACGACTCCTTGGCAGACGGAGACCTGAGGGAGAGAGACCTGATCGACAGCGTCCAGTACGTCTACTTCGGCCGAGGGGGCCAAAGCCAGGGGGGCTCAGGCTCCCGTTCGGGTCGTTGGGGCTGCGCGGTTCCAGGAGGAGCCGCAGTCGGAGCCGCGGCCATCGCCATCACCGCCGTCACACTCCTGAGGCACAAGACCTTCAGGAACAGCAAGATGTTTCCGATCGAGATGAACATCCTCTCCTGCTTCATGGTCACCAACGTGCTCTTCATCATCGGGATCGGGGTGAGCCTTTACTTCCGTCCGAACGATTGCTCGTTTTCAGCGTTTCTCTACCTGAACTCTTCGCCCAATAGTGACCATAGTGATATTCCATCCGACTAAATCAAAATTCTAGTTTTGGGAAGGAATATCGAATAAAAAAAGGTGAGAAACGCTTATTATCACTGAGATGTCTTATCAGTTGTGATATTTTTCAGGACACAAATTCTGAAATCCGTTGTGAAATCACCGCTTTGCTGTTGCATTACCTTCACTTGGTCTGCGCTTCGTGGATATTCGTCTATTGCTATGTGATATCCGACAATGTCACCAAAGGATATATCCCGAACTTGAGATATAATTATCTTTTCGCTTACGGAGTTCCAGCTGTTTTAGTTATGGTAATTGAAGCCCCTAATAGATATGATTATTCTAGTGTCGATTTTTCATTTGATACTTTCTTAATTTTCAGTTTTTTTACGCTATATCAATAGAAAGTTACGAAACCAAGGATTACTGTTGGATGTCTTTGGAGAAAGGCATGCTTCTAGGATTCATGCTTCCAGGCACGGTGCTGATACTGATCAACACCCTGTTCGCAATGATCGGTTTGAAAGCGATATCGAAAAAGCAGCAAGAAGCCATCGCCAGCACTATCCAGTCTTATTTAACGCAAACCGTCACCACAGAGAATAAAATAACAACAAATATCAGAACGAAGCTGAGCAAATCTGAGAAGTTCCTGAACACGAATAGCTCCCTGATAAGCTTGAACTGCACACCGCGCAGAAACCAGGACGAATGCAGCAAGTCCGCCCTCGACATCCGAAGATACAAGTCGTGCGACGATCTGGACGATCAGCCCATTCCAGAAGGGACGTCTTGGGTGGCCAACGTCTCCAACAACAACTGCAGCAATCAGCTGCTCGACATGAAGGACATGGACTCGATGAAGAACCTCAGCTACAAGATAGATCTGAGCAGCCTGTCCATCGACAACTTGTCGTGGAAGACCACCGAGCCCGAGGACATGTCCGACATGAGAAAGTGCCTGAACTTCGCCCTCATCATGCAGCCGTTGTTTTGTGTTTTTTGGTTCATGGGTGTGGTCGCTTTAGAGAACTCAGACCAGATACTGCCGCCGTTCATATTCGCTTTCCTGTGGTCACACATGGTGAGTCTTCATTTACTATACTTTTCATTTATCGTGAATCATAGGCAGGGATAGATTACAAGGAAGGACACTTTCATTTGTCTAACTTGAAACCATTTATTTTAATTTTTCATCAATGATTTCTAGTTGGAGTCTAGTTAAAAACGAAAAATGTTCCCCCATATAATCTAGTTGTAGTTGAGGGAGAACATTTTCATTCGCATCTAATCGTAAGCCAGTGCTAGTTCATAATTATTGCGAAAATTGGGTTGAATTAGGGTCTAGTTTTTTTTTTCATTCACTCTTTTTGATTAGGTTTTGACTTGTTATATTTCAACTCAAGCCACTAAGCTGTATTTCTTGCAATTAGATTTTGTACTTTTTGATGCAATTTTGTCATAATATGCAAGGTTAATATAGAAGTAACACTTTTATTCCTAGCTTATTGTAATTCTATGATTAGATTATGATTTTATGCGTTAACAATTTTATCCACTGAAACATGAACATTAAAAATTTACTGATGTTGAAAATTTTCAGCATTGGTTCATATTTGCGAGATTCGCCTATGTCCATCCGTACATACCCTATGAAGAGTGCTGCATGGACGTGGAAGAAGTCAGCCATTCTCTGCAAGAGTCTAACATGGTGGTCCATAGTCACACAAAGTCCACGGATACGATACCGCTGCTGGTGACGAAGGTGGAAGTTCCCAGAGAGAACAGGGAGAGCCGCCCGCCCGACTCGATCAGCACAATCAGCAATTAGTGTTAATAGCGAATGTTTATGGAAGCAACTTGCACGCTTGACTCGGACCGAAGAGTCTCCGCACGGGAGGAAACTCACCGAGCTCGAGCAAAACCATTTTGTGCAGGGCATACGACGTGTCATCTGTAGCTTAGTCAACACATTTGACTTTTGAACAAATTGTTTAGAATGTCACGTCTAAGCCCAAGGATGTGCGGTCGAAGATTATCGACCGCAAGTCATCAAGTCCACAATCAAAATATAGTAAATATCGAAAGATATGTAATATGGAAGAATCTTTAGAAGAGTTCAATTCTATAGAGATAAAGAGTATCAAAATTTCGCAAATCTTAATAGCACAATATGTACTTTAAAATTAAAGTTTAAGAAACAGAAGTATCTTTTTGTTCGTTCAAACACAACGATATATGAATGTTTCACTTCGATGAGTTGATTCTCATTGAGTGAGAAATATGTTTCCTATAAATCCATAAACGTATCGTTTTTAAAATTTATATTTATAAAGAAAAAGCTTTAAAAGAATACGGATTGTGAATAACGATTATGTTAAATATGAAATCATTTTATCTTAAAATTAGTTTAATATGGATATAGAATGTTGAAAAAAATGAACACATCATGTAACTTGCACGTTTACTATTAAGAATATGAAAAATATATAAACTACACGATCGCATTTTACATTTTCTTTCTGAGATTAAAAATATTATATACCTATAATACAAATTATGTTATAAATACTCAATTTATTAAATATCTTCAGGTACAAACATGTTTTAACTAATGAAAATTTCAAATGAAAGGAAGTTGAATATTTTATTAAACTGTTGTATGGATGCATTGCACACATGAAATATTTTATCAAATACATACATAGTTGACATCATAGTTATTAGATGCAATATTATAGAATTTTATCGAAATCCAATATATATAATAATATCAAACTAAATGTAATACATAGTAAGAATAAAACGCCTTATAACTTAAAGTAACGGTTTTATTTTACATTCATACAACCTAATTATTTATATAATATAATATTGACTACAAGTGGTACACGTCAGATTCTTAGACATGGCGACTCTTAAATGGAATTAATCCCAGCATTGTCCGACACTGAGTCCGACACAAAATACACAAACAAATATACCGCTACGTTATCGACTTTACTATCACTCCCACCAAAAACTTATTGAAAAACTAGGTTTTGTAGATGTTACATAATGCCACCATTTCGGAGGAATGTACAACATTTCTCCGCCTTTCAAAATGTGAAAATACATTTGAGCATTGGAAAAATCAGGATATAACTTATAATCAGGATTTATCGGATCAACTTGGGATGTGTTTTGCAGCAAATTATCCGGATGGCAATAAAGATTGGAAGTGTCTTTTGGTGATAATAAAATGATCAATTTCTCCCCAAATACCTGTGAACAAACACTATATTACAATCTTCAAAAAGGAATATGTTATAAATTGAACTCTATCAATACCTGAGCTAATAAATTGTGTTTGGGATCTGTATGTAGTGGTGAAATTGTATTCGCTGGACCAAACCATGCATTCACATCAACTGAACTATTATTACAATTGTCGTCATGTAAACAGCAATAGTCAGGAACATCAAAATCGGGAAGAAGTTCAGGTATTTGATCAAATAACTGGTGCTGAGCTAAATATCCCGTAATCGGAGAAGCTTAAAGCACATAATTAAGAATTTTTGTCGGAAACACAATATTCATTAAAAGAGGATATTAAATATATACCTTTGAAGATGTGCTCATCAATGAAATCAGATACTTTCATCAGCTTCTGCGTCCAATCTGAATCAGTATATTTAGATCCTATTTCCACAGGAACGATTCTATCACCGATTTTTTCTAAAATATATTTTGGACTATCCCACAGATTTATCGCTGGCCAATTGTCAATGCAGCATTGCAAAACAACAGGAACTCTAGGTTCCATGTGATTTCTTCTAAATTGCATTACAGATGGACATATTTCAATTTGTATTGGTTCACCATATTTTAATGTTTCATTTTCGAATAATCTACTGTGATTCATACTACTGAATTTGACATTATTCTCAATTTTTTCACTGTAATTAAACACAAACTTAAATTGATGTAATATATACATAATAATCATCTAAACTAATTATTTTCTGGCAAATTTTAGGTTCAAAATTAGATTGTAATCAAATTAATTTCCTTTTCTCTTTAATACTCCCGAAGAGTGTATTTTCTGTTGTAATAATATGGATACTGCCTCATAAAGGTTAATCTATATGTATTACATTACAGCATTTAGCAACAGTTTCAAATTAAACAGTGTCTTTTCTCTTTCACTACTGTGACTTAAGTTGATGAAAATCTATTTTAAAACACAAACTTTGCCATAAAACATTATGTTAATTTTTATATTACATACACAGTCTTCGATGAAGATACAATTTCTGCACATTTTTGCAGCAAATTTTCACACGGCGGTTGTAAAGGAGCTCCGAACAATAAACCTCGATCAATGATTTCTAAAACTTTCATTGTAAGATGTTCACTTTTCAATTTTTTATTCAGTGTCGCAAACAGCCACGCCTATTAAATACTTTGTTTAAATTGTGAACAAGTTTTAGGATCACATTTTCAGAATAAAAACCTGATGAAAACTAAGTAAAGTGATCATTCGACGATAGCACAATGGGATTTCTTTCCAATTGCCGACATTGAGTTTCTCATTCATTCTATCTAAGCAACTTTCAACTAGGAAAAGTAAATTAGAATTGACGTTTTGCGCATCATTCAACCCTTGAGAACATTTTCTAAGGATAGATTGAACTTTTGAGGTTATATTGTGTTGAGTTATGAAATACGTGTATTATTTGTGAATTTCTAAAAAAAAAAAAACCTTAGAACGTATGAAAAAGGAGCTGATGCTTCTAAATTAGGAGAACGCCATCCTCGTTTCCATAATCCGCGAATTTTAACATCCATGACAAACTGCGATTTGTTTGACAGCTGTCAAATTTGTAAAAACGGATCTAAGTTGGCAGAACTGTGATTATAGATGACCAATATTATGAATATGGTGACAAATCAAATTGTAATAATTTAGGGGATACTTTGGTGAAAAGTAGCAAAAAGGAAATCATCTGCTATTTGATTATCTCTCAAATTTGAAAAATGCGATCGCTGTCAAAGGTTATAAGACATCATAGAATTTCTGTACTACTGATTGAAAATGTTATAAAGTTTTAATATTTTTGTAATTAAGAACAATTAGTATCCTAAATGATTCAAGTATCTCCAGTCTCCTTTAAAATTGTCTTTGGATCAGATTAAAATGTGGTTGTAGTTATAATCAACAACCAGGATTATAAAAGCAATAAATTTATAAAATATGAAAATCATTAGAATCATTAGAATCATAGAAATAAATGAAAAAAAAAAACTTAGAACAAATCGAAATTATATAAAACGAATCAAAAAATCAATATCATCGATTGAAATCAAAATTTTCACATTTTAACCCAACCATTTTCGATTGATTTCTAATTTATTTCAAAGGAGGATGGAAAAACTTGATTTTCTTAAATAAGAACCAATATTAAGAATTTGTCAACTTGTGCAAATCCAAAACAACTTTGGAATTATGGATCTTATACATAATTACAAAAAGAGTTAAAAACTCCTGTATGGAAACTTGAGGAACACTGTACTGAACTATAAATAAGATTTGGCTGATCTCTCCAAAATGTCGATCTAACTAAATCGCACATCAGAATAAATAGATTAGTTTGATTGGTTTACGTCGAGAGTTCGATCGTACTTGAATTATTTTATCGCACTTTTAACTAATAGTATAATAAATATTATTTAGCAAATATCAATCAGTCAAAAATTGTGTGATAATTAAATTTATATCTTTACATACATAAAAGTGAATAAATTGGAAATAGTGTAAAATAATGTCTGATGAAGAAATCGATGCTTATCCACCGTGGAACTTTTCATGGGTGGTTCCAAACCAACTGGCCGCTATGGCATTTCCAAGAAACAAAGAAAACCTGAGGTTCTTAGTCAATGAGGGTATCAAACATCTGGTCACTCTGTCTCCTGAAAAGAAACCTCCGATTATGGAAGTACCAGAATTGCAATGGACACAGATTGCCGTCGATGAGTTTGAAGCTCCGTCCATGAAAAATATAAGGGATTTCATAGATATTTGTCAGCGGTGTTCTATAAAAAATGAGGTATTATATATGATACATAAATTAACACTTATTGTAATAAATCTATTGATATTTTATTAAAAATATAGGCTGTTGGTGTACACTGCCGACAGGGTAGAGGAAGAACTGGTGTTATGCTTGCATGCTACTTAATGGTTTTCCAAAATCTAGCACCGGAACGGGCTATCATCAATGTGCGTCTACTGAGGCCGGGTTCTTGTGAAACAGATGAGCAGGAAAGAGCTGTATGCAAATATAATGATTGCTTGAGGGGAACTACAAAGATAGATTACGAAGAGGTCGATAATAAGGAAAAATTCGATGCCAGATTCAAAACGGACGATGAAGAAGTAAAAAATACTAATGGTGAATAAAAATGGAAAAAATGGAAAAGTGCCAATGAATTTGTATATATTCAAATCTAAAATAAACACATGTCTTAAATCATAAAAATTGAAACTATTTCCAATAAAATTTGAAAGCAAAATAAAGCTATTTCAATTTTCAGATGCTTTTAATATGAAAAAAAGGTATTTATGTACATAATAATTATCAAACAAAATATATTAACTGTTCCGAATAACATAAGGGCTATTTTCCATTCAATCTGTAACTGTTAAACAAATTTGTCTTTTTTTCCCCACAGTAAATTAGAGATTGAAAAGAAAATTTCTCTCGCATGAAATTAAAACATAGTTTTACAAGTTATTAGTAGGAATAATATTACAGCCGAGAAGACCGCGACCGGACCACGTTCTAGGTATCAATATGACGTTGATGACTTCTGCATTCCTGTAAATCTTCACGTTGATCCTCGAATTCACAGAATGCTGGACAATATCAGCTATCTGCGTTAAGGCTTTGAAATTAGATGGATTCACCGATCCAAATTCTATTACTTCATCATCAACTTTAATACCCTAAAATCCGAATAACATTTAACAAGAGATTCATAAGCACTTTTATGAAAAACCAAGCACTCACCGCATCCTCGGCTGGTGATCCTGTACTGACAAAATTCACTTTTACAATAGTTTTCGGTTTCTCAACACCATTCGAAGAACATGCGCCATCTCCAGAAACGTGACCGTTCATGTGAACATCGCTCGAAACGCTGCGAGAAGTTGAAGGTCCACCTTCAGCGGAGCCCATTTGTTGAGAATGGAGGTGATGCAGTCCTTTTTCGATCTCGTTCATGAGCGCTTTGTGATCGTTCTGTAAGCCTGATTAATTTTTCAATTTGAATTTTATTCGAACAATTGAACATTGCAATCATATCTATATTGAAAACATACATATGATTTGGTGACGGGCGTTTCGAACCTGATAAACGTCTATGTCACTCCTCGGGAAGTCATTTTCATCTACCAAATTGTCGTGCATTCCGACTCCATTCTTCAAAAGTTAAAAATAAAGTTATTTTAATAATTTATAAGTAAATACAATAAATGTTTGTGAAATGAAAAATTTTATTCATGACCATAAGTAGTCTTAATAATCAATAGCATGTCTCATGAAATTAAGACTTAAATAACATTAAAAAAATATTTTATTGGAATTAGAATTTTATGGCATGATTTCCAATCTTTTTCGAATAATAATAATAAAAATATTATGTTTTATTTATAATGATAGCTGAACAGAATAAAAATTTAGAAGATTTCATCGAAGTTGCAATGAAATAATTTAGAGATAAAACGATGCTGATGTTAAAATTAATGCATACCTATTTGTAAAAAAATTCAATGCATCAATTAATATGTCCAAAGGCTGTATACTTTCGTCACGAAACGTTCTCTCGAAAACAAGACACGACGTGAATCTAAAATATAGGGGCTTACGGTATCGAGGATTGCGGTCAGTCTTCGAATTTCAGCCTCCAGCTCGTCCTTCCTCTGCATCAGACGAAGGACCTCGTCCCTGTCGGGACCGTCCATAGTAACGGCTACCATTTGTAAACAAAATGACGATCTCGAATCGCGCGATAAACAGCAACAATGATAAGACGGTTTGACAGATGACAGTTCACATTTTAGGTTATAAAAAAGTATTTACGCTATAATGTATCTTTTGTATATTATGTTTAAAATCTATTATTGTATAATGAATTTCTGTTAAAATTATGATATGCAATTTTTTATCTTATACAAAATTAATATAAAGGTGTTATTGCTATATACTTGGTGAAATGTGTTATTTTCTTGCCGATTTTCGTACTTTACAAAATTTCGATTGAAAATAGGTACAAATAGGTACCTATTTTCTATAGGTCTATGAAAAATTAAAAGAAAAATAAGTTTTTCCGATGCACAAGGACTTGTTTTTCCACGAATGATGATAAAATTATTCAATTACGTTAAAATCACCTTTATAAACGAAAAAATAAAGTATATAATAGCATAAAATAATATTACAATCATAAATATGAGCAAAAATAATCTTTATATCAAAATTGGATAAAGTTTGAATTTGTATATGTATTGGAATACATTGTACAAATGTCACTTTGACGTTTGCGATATCGAAGTTCACGCATTTATCCGAAAAGCTATCTTCTCGGTGATCTCGAGCGAAGAAAGATGAGGAGTCCGCTGTGGATGGTGAGGCTGGCGTGGACGTCGATCCGCATGGCGTTCTGGGCGATGGCGAACCCTCGGGGCGCCCTGACGCTGGCCAAGGAGACGACGAGGAAGCCCCTCGGAAGGTACAAGTCGATGGCTGCCGAAGGGGCCGAGGGCGCGAAGCTCCTCGCGGTCAGGGCGGCCGCGGGGGCCTTCGTCCTCTCCATCGTGCTGTGGCTCTCGATATTCCTCTACGTCGCCTTCTACTACACTTACATGCCGAGCATCACTCATACGAGACCCGTACACTTCCAGTTCAGGTACTTTCTTGTGTTTCTATATATATACATAGAAAAAATCAACGTATGTTACTTATAGATTCTCGTTAGTTGATCTATTTGATTGGCTCTAGTTTCTTGCAGAATTGCAATGGAAAATACTATACAAAAGCTTACAATCAGCTTAAAGCCCTCCTGTAGAAACACTTATGGTGATCATCATAACATAATTTCGGTTCGTTTTATATAAAAATCTGTAAATGGTTTCAGATCGTGTAATGAAAATAAAGGTATCTGTTCTTTTCCATCTGCACATATCAAATTGACAAAAAAGCAGCAAATACTGATGGTCGGACAAGCGTACAAAATAAGCATCGACATAGAAATGCCCGAGTCAGAAGTTAACAAGAATTTAGGTGAATATTTTTAAAAATTACACATATTATTCATCTGTTGCATGATGCCATCTTCTTAACTTTACTTTCCTAATTCAGTATGAGTTGTAATCTAACATTAAAAAGAAATGTTTTCCAGAATACTTTAATCAAATCTAATTTTTTATTCATGTGTCGACTAAGTTTCTTGAAACATAAGAGTACCAATAACATTTAGAAAATTCTATTGTATTGTCTTCTCTCTTTATCAGGTATGTTTATGTGTTGCATCGAAATGAAATCACGAAGCACTAGCCTTTTGGCATCTTCGTGTCGTTCTGGAATACTATCGTACAAATCTCCTTTGTTAAATTTGATCTCGACCATAATCAAAGCTCCGATGATGATAGCCGGCATGCGCGAGGAGAAACAGACAATTCAACTGGAACTGTTCTCCAATTATGAAGACGACAAGGTGATAATCATTTGAATCATTCTCAACTATGAATTGCTTGTGTTTAATACTGTTTTATTTTTGCAGAATCAACCAGTGACTGATGTGTATTTGGAAATACAATCGCGGCACATAGAAATTTATTCGGCCACTCTCAACATAGCCGCTCACTTTACTGGTCTTCGATATGTGATGTTTCACTGGCCTTATCTTTCGGCGACCATTGGTAACAGCAAGGGTCACCCGTTTGAGCTAGTTCCTCTTTTGATTTATGTTTTTTAACTGATTTGCGATGATTACAGGAGTGACCACAAATCTGCTGTTTATGGCTTTGGTATTTGCTCTCAGCTGGTATCATTTGCAGTTGGAAAGCGACGCCGAAGAAATAATCAAAAGTGAACCGAAATCGTTTGGTGGAGGAACTGAAAATTTTATTTTTGATTCAGAAGATGTCAGTCTTGATATGGTTAATGTAAAACAAGAACCAGATGGTTAGTAATCAATATAAATCAATTAGAAGTCATTATAATTAGTTCTATATAATTTTTTTTAAGAACTTCTGGAACCTCAATAAGTATTTAATTCAGTTATATTTTCTCTATTAAAAGTTGACGGCATTTTTATTTCAAAAAATTATTTAATTCTGAGTGTGACAGATCAGTTTAAGGGGTTTGGAAGATATTTAAATATGATAGTAGCGGAAGTAGGCCATTTCATGGCAGTCTCATTATATTTACCGTATAGCCATAATAATAGTCATAATACAAGTATTTATTCTTCCATGTCCCTTAATCTGTTCTGCTATTCTTTATATAATAAAAAATAATAATGCTTTTTGAAAATTCATAGATTCTCAATTATCTGGTGACATGAGCATCCTTGAGGATTCGATGACGGAAGATGAAAAAATCAGCGGATGAATCAATTAAGGATAGCATTTTCTCAAAAGCGTAATGTGATTTATATTTAGATTTTATAGTTACCATAAATCAAAGCGTATTAGAAAATTTAAGGTTTAATTGTTGATCAATGTACATTTTTACTGAATTGTTTTTTTATAGTTAATGCACAACAAAGACTGTTAATTTTATTACTATTTTTTATATTTCCGTAAAGAAAACTTGTATATTAATAAAAATATCGTTATTTTTTTAATATTTCTTTATTTTTTCCTCATAGTTTGATAAATACTGTACATTGAGTTGAATATTATAAAAATAAATTATCTGTCTTTTTGATCGGTTCATAAATATGCGTACGCTTTCAAAAATATAGCATTTTTATAGCAACATTACACAATTTACTATTCTTATCATTTCATATGAAACTTTTTAGGAAAATCATACAAAATTTCTACTTCGTATTCATAATTTTTCAATTTGAGTCCAACATTATCCATTTCAATGTCAATAGTTTTCCTTGAAGCATCGTGAAAAAAATAACTAGAAAAGGAAATTATTGAACTTGAAGTGGAAATCCTGTATCGTAACTATACAATTTGAAAGCAAAATATCTATGGCAACTCAATAAGAATTTGCACTCCACTGTAGTGGTTTACGTTTCATTCATTTCAAGTTATTACTTTTATGGACATTGGAAACAATAATTTGAATAAAATTCTATAATTTTTGTAAAAAAATTATGATGAGAAATAAATTATAGATGATAAACTAATTATTTTTAATTTTTTTTGACATGGACCATTATCATAATTATGGGCGCATAGATATGTATTTATGTATATCTATCATTCTTATTGTGTCGTTAGAAAAATGCTATATAAACTTAAACAATCATATCACAAAGTATATAACATTTGAAACTGTATCAAAACATTAACTTCCTGTCCCTGCAAATCTTGAGATAACTGGAATATTGATACCTTTAATCTTAAAAGGATAAATGGTTATTGAAAAATACAACAATTTCAACTATTTTCTACCAATTGACACTTACTTCGTTTTCTTCCAATTCATTTTCACTATGCTCGGTTGAATTTAATTGAGTACTAGCGATACTGTTTTCCCAGTCATCATATGATGAGGAATCCGAATCTTCATCTTCGTTGTTTTCTCTCACTGCAACGTTTTCTGAAAAATTAATTCAACGTATATTTCAGTTTTCAAAATCAAGTATTTATTTTTATTTACCATTTTCAGTAGCTGCTTGCGGAACTTCTGAACTGTTTTCATTAGATTCAGTAGGTTGTTCCGGTTCAATATTTTCGTTGTTGTTATTATTGTTTAAGATTCCCCATTCGTTATTGCTTTTCAATTGTGGATAGTTCTGAATGAGGTTTTCAATATGAGTAATTTATATTTTGTTATATTATAGTATTGACTTAAATATATACTTGGAAATATTCTTTATAGTTTGGATCATCTATGATCGGATTTCCTCGCAGATCTATATACACTATTGATTCCAATCCGGATAAATCCCATTTGGTGCTTTCGGAGAGTGGCAAACAATTTATCTGAAAAATAAATGTTTCAGCGGTTTTCATAACTATAGAAATTTGTTCCCATGATTATGATAATGGTCCATGTCGAGAAATTAAAAAAAATGGGTTCTACTTTACTTCGCTGTAAAGTATTACAATTTAAAAGCAATGTGTTGTGTTCACATTCAAGAAAAATATGAAATATAGACATGAGAATATTGTAATGAGGCTAAGACCACTGTCATAATGATGGGCACATTTCATAATGCATTATAGAGGAAAACTTTACTTGATTATGATTTAACAATAGATATTGCAATTGTTTACAACTTGTTATATCCTTTGGAAGTTCTCTCAAACAATTCACAGAAACATTTAGATGCACAAGCTCTAGAGAAGAAAGTCCTTCAGGTAGCTCTTCGATCACATTATCTTGTAACGTTACCCAACTAAATTAGAAGATTGTATATAATATAGTCATTGTATAACTGGAAAAATATAAACAGGGTGCAGCAGAACCGATTGAGGAAATTGGATTAGTGAATACTGAGGTTGTTTGTATGGTCTCATTACATTTTCTCATCAATTCTTTGTGACAGAAAAGTATTAATTTCTTGCACAATATCTTTGGCCACCGCCTGTCGAGTATTCACTAACCCAACTGCTCAATCCGTTCTTTTCAAATTACCTTAGCCCTGTGAGTGAGGTAAACCTCTCTGGGAGTCGTTTGATCTTGTTCTTGCGAGCACCTAGAGTATGTAAGTTGCCCAGATTGCATATCTCATCAGGAATGCACTCGGCACCGATACAATTGCACCACAGTGCCTCCAAACCACACAATTCGCCTATTTCCGGCGGGATCTTCTTTAGGGGATTATGGCCAATATTCAGATAGAGCAGATTCTTCAACTCTTTAATCTCCGGTGGTATACAAGTGAGCCTGTTGTAGTCCAGAGCCAGGACGGTCAAATTGCGCCAGCGCTCCATCCTAGGGTCGAGGTGCTCTATCTTGTTTTTGTGCAGGAACAGTTTGTGCAGGTCATAGCTGTGGAACAGGGCTTCGGGTATCTGCTGGATGTCCAGGTTGGCCAGGTCGAGGTTCCTCCTGTTCCTGGACAGGGCGTCGTCCACCATCGCCCTCACGTAGTACTTGTACAGGAAGCCGTACAGGGGGCTCATGCTGCGAAGGTTTCACGTCCTGAGGTTAACCAAACGCGCCATTGTTAACGAAATGTTTGCCAAGACTGTTTTCCTGGCTCAAACTTCGCCCTAAAAATAGACTGACATGTTCCTGTTTGCGTCTCGCAGCCAAGTGCTCTTCGAGCAGCGAAGTGTTATAATATTAGATATGACGATGACATCTCAAACTGGTTGTGGTTTCAATGTAATCTCGATATTATTGATGTTGGTGAAATATTTTCAGATTTAGTTTCAGCTGAAAATCGATTTTTTCAGACATGGTTGATAATTCGCGCTCTTCGACCAAAGTCTAGGTGTGAGCGGCAGTCGATTTGAATTTTTTATGGAGGATTTTATTCCTATTTTTAATATTAAGGGAGACTTGAATGAAATATTTTTTTCGATTATCTTTTCATATTAGTTTATTTGAATCAGTCAAATATTGATAACAATTTATTCATTACACTATATTGGACACGTTTTTTAGAGTTCGTTTCGAGCATAACATGCGAAAGATAAGAGAAAGATATATTTTAATTTTCGAAATGTTTTTTTTTCAATAATTGACAAATTTACAATGTATGTAATGAAAATATATTTTAAGTACAGTAGAATATTTTTATTTCTCTATAATTAGTTTGAAATTTAAAATTTTTATATAAAATCTGTTATTTGGCTTTTTTCCTATAACAATTTATAATAAAATACTCAATTGAGAAAATTTGCATTGTTAAAAACTTCAGTAAACGTAGAATTTCAAGGAAAATTCATATTTGATTAAAAAACAAGTCATTTTTTAACTTTTCGATAAGAATTTCTATTTGAAAGGCCACAATGAATCATCACACATTTCCATCACAAATTTCATTTCTTTCCCATTAGATAAAACAATAAAAAAATAAAAACAAAACATATTTTTATTCAAAAAAAAACTTTAATAACTGAACAATCGATATGTTAACAACAATAAAAATAAATAAAACAAAATAGACATAAAAAAAGTTAATAATATGTACAAAAAAAAAAGAAAAAGATGAACATAATGAGAATATCATTTCCTAGGATACTTTAACGAATTCGATTCGAGCACAAGTATGACATTTACTTTGAGTTCATCGCACGTATGAAATATCGACTAAAGTGTAAATCTCCATGACATTCATGACAATCTTCATCAAATTCACTCTCCCATGACGTCTTCGTATTGTTTTCTGAAGCAGTCACCCACCGGGAAGAAGTCCCAGCATCTTTGCTGATACATATTCCACACGAATGTCTCTTGACCTGTAAACAAATCGAGTTACAGGTAAAATCTGATCATAATCTAATCAAAGGTTTCAAAAAACATACCTGTGTATTCCGTGTCCGGCTTATTGATTAAATGCATAAGGAAGAACATGTAATTCGCCAAGTTATGTTCTCTTTGTACATGTGTGTCGAAACCGTGCGGAACTTTGTCAAAGTAATCTTTTCCTATGCCGCATATGAAACAATTACTTTCCATATCTTCCTTCACCGACTCGAGCTGATCACGAAGTTCTCCGAAAGCGTCGATGATCAAACCTAAAACAGTCCACAATAAAATGTCAACTTCCTAACTTAATGGTCCATATATTACAAGAACATTTGGACTGGACGCATGCTTCTGGACTAACTCTTGTGCAAAGTAAAGTTTTATGGAATATTTTACCCTGAATGATGGCCAACAAGATGACGATGACGAAGAAGAAGAAAGTAATGTCGAACATGATTCGGTAGACTTCATAGTCATCACCGTCGGGTGGTTCGATTTCATCACCGATGCCTCCACCAGCTCTAACACCTTTATATAAATGGAATACGAAGCACTGAAAGCAAAAATACAATAAAATACTCAATCATGTTCAAAATACTACAATAAAAAATATCTTAACATCCTCACAGTCAACATATCGTGACACTTTTTATCGACTTCATCGTCCTCTTCCGACACGTAGAACTTCCTGAAGAAGTTGAAGGCGATCACGGTGTAAATGTACACGATGATAGTCAGCAGCATCACGGTCAAGACCAACTGAAACATAAATCTACATCAGTCACCATTCGTGCAAATGGTTTATATTAAATTTTGAAGCAACTTTACCTGTTTTCCGTTATGGGTTACTGATTGCAAGATGGTCCTTAGAGTTTTGAAGCCGACAGCAACGTCGAGCAAATGAGCTGCGAAAAAGAAGTTGTTGAAGTTGCCCATCACCGAAAATGTGAAGTACCACAAAGAGTACAAGAAAGAGTTGTCCGTTATTGTCACTCCGGCTTTCCACACTTGGTATCTCCAGTCGATGTTCAAAATGCTGAAAATCATCAAGCGAATCATGAAAATATCAAGCTAAAATATAACAATCATCAATTATATTGAATCAGCAATTTTGGAAAGAACACATCTTGTAAAGACAATGTGGCCATTTATTTTTTCTTAAAAGTGAATTTCTGAAGTTTTTCATCAAATGCTAATGGACTGTCCACTTCTGAAGTGAGTTTATGATTCAAAATTTCTGATTCTTTAAGAAGATCGATTTGCTCACAAATGAATTAGACCGCTTCCTTCTTCTTCTTGAGATGAAAATGAAGTTTTTTCCATTCCCAGCAGATTCGATATTGAATCGAAGTCGTATGTTTCCGAATACTTCTGACGCACCTTCTTCTTCACAAATTTGTCCCAATAGTTGACAGGGAAGGATCTGAAAAAGTCATTTTGGAAGTCAGAATTTACGAAAAAATATAGTTCTACATGAAAATTCGAATTGGATGTGAATGTATAAATGAAAAATACATACTTTGCACTGATGACCATCTTGTCCCAATGACTCTTTATATCGTCGTCTTCAGGTTGTTCAGCAACGTACAGTCCGTCGAATTCCAAGCGTCTAGCAATTTCTTTCTCTCGTTTGAAGATAGCCAAAGGTACCTAAGATTAATTCATTTAAATTACCAGATAATTATCGATATTATATTGAATTTTATTCTGAAAATACTTTGAGATGATAATAAGCGATGAGCATGGCCAAAGAACATAAAGAATGCAACATAGCAGCTAGTCTCATAACGTGTTCCATATAGAAGAAGTCTTCATCGACGTGTACCAATTCTAGAGGATCTTCTTCTTCACTATCTTCCCCACTTCCACCTGAAAAGTACAATTATCATTTATTCAAACCCAATTAATTTCACTTAATCAACAAGAATGATTTTTAACGCATCAGTGGGTCACTTGAATTCAGCATCACGAGAACACTGAGCCCGAAATCGAAGAATGCACAAATACTGAAAAATTAAAAATACAACACGACGACATCATTACCGTCTCCAGAACCAAGTCCAGCACCGGAACCAGAACCAGAACCTGAACCGGATCCGCTGATCAGATCCACCAAAGAATCACCGCTTCCACTTCCATCACCGTCTTCGTCCTCGCCCAAGGTGGTGACTTTGTAGAAGAGCAGCATGAAGTTGATGCAGAAAGCCAAAACCAAAGCCACGTACTTCAGGTTGTAGAAGTTGCGAGCCAAGAACGACACAGCGCGATGAGTGTATTGAGACAAGTCCATTTGAGATAAAGCCGAAGGTTGAGGAACTGTTACTTGCTGTAATGATCAATTTTAGTAATTAATACGATTTTTAGGTTTTTTTTTATTATATAAACATGATTAGTGACCTTTTTGCTTTCGGCTTCGATGGCTGACATCGCTGCTTGCTGAGCTTGTTGAGCTTCGCTTCTTTCGAGAGCTTGTCTTTTGGCTGCTTCACCACTACATAAAAAATGGAAAAAAAAAGTAGATTGAGGCCAAATATACTTCGTTATGTGTTTATTATAGTAAAAGGAAGAAATAATAATTCAAATTCGAAAAAAAAACGATGGTAACTAAAAATGAATTTTCCATATGTGTATCGAATATGGAGCAGTGGTGTTTTCATACGAAATAGTCAAAGGATGGCAAATATAGAATACTGAATTTCATTTTAAATTAACGCATTTTCAATCCAACAAATCGCCAAGCAATAATCTCATAACATATCCTAAAAAAATATCACACTTCAAAGTTATAGCTGATATTGTTAAAAAAAACCTAGTAAAATTTCAATCCTCAATATTTTTAGATTCAATATCTATCCTGTTGTTCTTCTTTTTGAAATCTAACAATAATACTATAAGTAACTGATTTAATGCAAAATCAGCAGATAGTCGAAACTGTAAGTAATAGTGTTCATTCTTTGAAAGAGTCATAGGAGTTTCCATACCCCAGAAGATCGATGAGGGACGGTGGTGGTTCTGCGGTCGGTTCCCCTTCGTGAACTGCATCACTGCTTTCTTCCATGGAAGTTTCTCCTTCTTCTCCCGAAGATGTCGGTGACAGATTCGGTGATTCGTGAGGTTGTACCTTCAGCTGGCCGTTGTCTTCTTTGGAGATGTCCAGGCCGAATGCCGACACTTGCATTTGGCCAGTGTCTTCAGCTGCTGGAAGTGCCGGCAGATGTTTCGAAGGACCTGGTTTATGAATTTGTTTATGAAAATTATGGATAAATTGTAAGGAAGAACCCTTTTTGTTTGTCTAATTAGAAACTATTTCCAGAAATGTGATAATTTTTAACTAGAGTCTAATTAGAAACTCAAAGCGTTTAATATTCAAAAATATTCAATATGAAACTTGTAGCATTTTAACGATCATGCGAAATGATTTAAATGTATATTTTCAAAAATAAATATATCGATATAAGAGTGTGTTAAATAAATAAACACACTTTTACTATTGATTATTGATTTATTTTTTAAGTGTATAGTAATAGAAATATTTTAATGTGATTTTTATGTGAATATCGATTGTATAAGAAAAAAAAGATGTGTGAAGAGTATAAATGTTTAATGTAACATAACTTAAATCATGCTAGTGAAACACATAAGCTAAACAATAACACAAACGTTAAATCATAGTGAAACTGCTAACAATAAGAAGTGATTAAAATTATTAAAGCTAAAACATTCAAAGTTCAGTAATCATGTGTTGTACGAATGCCACTAACCTATTTTCAGCTCGATAAACGAATAATTGCTTAGATTTGTATGAAAAGACTTTATTTTATGAATGTGATTATATGTATGCTTCGTCTAAAATTTCTAGGTTATACGCACTCGGTCCGAGTATGAATACTAGGATATATGAACTCGATACAAGATGGACAAACAAAAGTGTTTCGCACTTCATGGAGCTCACAGAATAAAATTGGATCAGTGGCATTCATATAACACAAGATTACCCAAAATTCAAAGTACCATTTCATTCAAAACGATAAATTTTCATACTAAAATGCGTTTCACTATAGACATTTATATTTTGACATTATACAAAACACATATGACGAACGATCATCCATAACATGTCCTCAGAAGCCATGACAAGCACATTGCCAATCCATACACCAAGCACGAACAGATGAAGAGTTATTCAAGTTTTCGACGAGATTCTTCGAATCTTGCCAAAATGTGTCCTCGTCCATATAATTCTAGTTCACACGAGACTATCCTTCGTGAAAACGAGGCAACTTGTGGGCGGTGCTTCGTGAGAGCGTGGGAAAAAGTAAAAGAATTGTCTTAAATATGGAATCATCTAAGTTTTAAGCGTGTATTTTCCACAAATGAATAATAATTGACGTTTATAAGAAATATATTGAGGCTGAATATACTTAGTTGTGTGGTGATTATAGTAAAAGGTAGAAATAATCTCTCAAATTTGAAAAAAACGACGATAACTCAAAAATGATTTTTTCGTCATTTTTCATACGTGTCTCAAATATGGAATGGTGTTGTTTTAAAATGCAAAATAGTCAAAGGGTAGCAAATATGGAATACTGAATTTCATTTCAAAATAATGCGTTTTCGATCCAACAAATCGCCAAGCAGTTATCTCATACATCCTAAAAAATATCACATTTCAAAGTTATAGCTGATATTGTTAAAAAAAATTCAATCATCAATATTTTCAGACTCAATGTCGATATTTTTGTCTTTCTTTTTGAAATCTAACAATAATACTATTAGTGACTGATTTTATGCAAAATCAGCAGATTATCGAAACTGTACGTAACAAATTCACATCTCCTACACCTTTCATACGTTCGATTAATTCGAACTATTTAGTGACATCTATGTACACTAAATTACTCTTCGGAATGGTCTTGCAATTTACTCTTCGGAGTAGTCTTGCCAAATTTACTCTTCGGAGCAGTCTTTGCCATAATGGCGAATATTGATTGATGTGGAATTGGGCCTAGGCCTGTTGTGAGAAAAAAAAAATATACATCGCAGTGTTCCATATTTGGTGCATGTTCCATACATTTAGGACAATTCCTCTAATATTTCCTAGCATTTCGAAGTAAATAGCCTCGTGTAAACCAGCCTAATCATATAAAGTGGAAATTAGTGAGACGATGGTTACCAGCGCATGTGAAGCACCGTGCAGCTTGCCGTACAGTGTTTTATGTGAAGTAACCTTACTTTGTTTGTTAGAGCGTATCCTCAACTGACCGATTTTTTCTTCTTCGGTGACCTCCACGACAGGCTCCTCGACTTGTGGACCACGCATCAGTCCCAGAAGCACTCCGAAGATGTACCTGAGGATGTCGATTTTGTTAAAACGTCCCGAATTTCAATGGGTCGTTTACATGCTGTCTCTGCAACTTGCTCTAACGCTCATATTTAGTGTTAGAGCGATAGAAGTGATTGCAGTGGCAGTATGTAAATGTAATTTTATATCACTTTTGATATTAGAAGTTGACTTACACATATACACTGATCCGATTGTTAGCAGAAAACAATATTTTTATAATTTTTTAATCAATTTATTCAGTTAAGATGAAAATGTATCGATTGTTAAATCACTATTGATGTGATAAAATATCCAATCCCATATGATCCAAAGACATTTGTTCATGTTTTGTGACCATCAATGATCGATATGGAATCGGATATCATGTCATAAAATTATGTCAAAATTAAAATTACCTAATCACAACTGTTATACTATAGCCAAAGTAGTAGAATATGTAGAAAATCATTTTGAAGAATCCTATGAATATTTCAGCAGGCGACATTTGTTGCAAATCTGCGATTCGTTGTTTGATGTTAGATGGGGACAGCATCGTGAAGAAGAAATATACTCCATCTTTGCACGCTTGAATGCCTCTTCTGATCGGGTCTTTACCAGCACTTTGGAAGAAATGTTCATGATTAATTCAGAGGCCATTTACATTCTTAAGGACTAGTTCACACATATGCGTCACAGTCTAGATATTAACGAGACAGATTTATATACGTGGCTATTCAACCACCTCATTCAAATGTATAGGTTTGTCTTGTTATTTTCTGAACTGGACGTATGCATGTGTCTGAACTAATCCTGAGGCTGATTCACATTGAAGACAGTAAAAAGTCAACTAGACCAATGTGAACTTGACTGTCAAATAATAATTAAGAGTTTCTACTGTTATCTGATGCCAACAGAACTATCACTTCACTTTCATTGTCAAATCAGCAGTTCATATTGATCTCGCACTGTCTACTGTCTTCAGTATGAATCAGACATAAAATAATTCACTGTCTCTTACCGTTCTTCATCTTCTTCACTCATGTAACTAGTGTAAGCAGCTTCTCTGTTTTTGGGTCCACTTCCAGAATCTTCTTGAGCCATCAGACCTGAAGCGTGAGTCATTTCAAAGATGGCATCTTCGCAAAAGTTGACGAAGGCTTCCAGTTTCTCTTTGTCGCCTCCTTCTGTTACGATGCTGTAGAAGAACGCTCTCTTGGATTCCTGAAATGGAAATTGAACAATTAGACATCGATCAAAAATATAATAGTGAAACTAAACAAATTTACTTTGATTTGAGGCTTCTCCCACTGTTCAATGTTGGATTCCTTGATTTCGAAATAAACTCTTTCTATCCTCTTAGATCCACCCATGATTTCTATGCGACCCAAAAATGGTTCGAAGTAGTTGAGAACGGATCCGGCTGTCTCTAAGAATCGAGCCAATCTAAAAATCAATAATCGATTAGTAAATTTCAATATTTCGATAGGTAATATTCTCGATACTTACCTAGGTTCGTTGGGCATATGTTCAGATAAATTCGTTAACAGTACGGCTAAATTAAAACCGATTTCTTTAGCAGGTTCATGGAAACGATCGCAGAATCCGACGTAATCAATCTTTCCATCGTGATTTGTTTCGCAACAAGCCAATAAAAAGTCGATTTCTTCTCTAAATGTGAAATATAATAATTGAAATTGTAATATTTTTTATATTAATAGATCAAAAAGAAACTTACGGCGTGTAACTCTTTTGTTGTTCCATTTTTTCCTTAAAATCTTTCGGAAGAACCCACCCGTCGTTGTTGAGATCAATTTCTAAGAAGTTTGCGCTAGATGTGAGATCTTTCAATTTCAAAAACATATCGAAATACTTCAGAATAAGTTCCACATTGGATGCAGATTCTACTAATGTGTCCACCATCTGTTTGCCGATGGTTCCTGAAGATTTAATTTTTTATTAAATCAAAGATTCGAATTTTAATCAGATGTTAGAACTTTACCGTTTACAACGTTTCCTTCAAGCATAGACAACATCATCGTGATCATGTCTTTTTGAAGATTGAGAAGTTCCTTCAACAAATCTACTTGAGAAGAATGTTTAGATAGTTTATCTTGCATGTGCGAGAACAAGAAGAGGAAACCTCCGACAGCATCCCACAACCTTAAAATGAAAAATTAATTAAAATATTCGCACAGATCTAAAAGTTAATTAGATTTGGTAATAATTTTAGACCTAGAATGAGCAAGTGCCTGTTGATTTTGAGTACAGGGACCCTGAATTACTTCAGTGAGAGTGTTGAAGACTTGACTCGCTACTCCGATTGCTTTGAAGAAGTTAGCTTTACCAGCCGGGTCTATAAGTTCCTGAAATGTAAATATAAGCATGAAATAAGATATATATGACTAAAATCCAATCAAAATTGAAGTAACACTGACTTTGCTAGAGTAATGCCAGTAGAAATCCATGATGGATTCTTGGAGCCTGAGAAGGTAATCGACAGTACAGATGACAACGTTGACTGTTGTGGTATTACCAGCTTGAGTTCTTAAATAGTTCTGCCATTCTGAAATATATAATTTTTAGTTATAAGTAGATTAAAATTATATAAAGTTAATAGCCTTTGGTATTATATTTACCTAAATTATGGCCTTCACAAGTGAGTTGGATAAATCTGAAGAGTGCACAAGTAAATTCAGCATCATGCATATTCTTCTCACCAGCAGCACCCTCGAGTCCCACTCCCAATCCTGGAAAATTCAACTTATCAAATACAAATCGTCAATTTTATATCAATGTACTTGTTCGTATGTATACCTTCTGCTTTAGTGTTTCTTTCGAATGCATCGAGATCTAGTACCGAGCAAGAATTCATAAGACCAGCTATAGATGTGAAGAATCCTACGTCTTTCTTCTCCTTCAAATGATTCAACATACCCTGTAAGATGTAAAATGACTCTTAAGTGTTCTCATATTTTTATAAAAATATAATATGAACATGAAGATATAACTGATGTTAAAACTTACCATTTGGATATCAATATTGCCTCCCCTCAATACACTGATGCCAAGTTCCAAAGTTTTCATCACCATTTCGCTAGGTACACCTTTTGAAGCTGAAATGTGGAGCAACACCATTTCAGCTACACCTCTATTCGCCAATCTTGCTTGATGGAAGAGAAGCTTCTGTTTTTCCATTTCTTGTTCCTAAATCAATCAACAAAATGTGAATGTATTCTAAAATTATTTCAAATGTATTTGAAGATGTGTAAGTTACCATTAATTTTTCCATAGTCTATTATAGGTTAGCGATAGAAATGAGTTTTTTTTTTAGTTTAACATGTTAATTAATGTTAGTGATATTGATGATTAATAATATTTACGTGGATACTAGCTCCTCCTTCTTCTTCACCACCTTCTCCTTCTCCTTCGCCTTCACCTTCTTCCTCTTCTTCTCCGCAAGATTTCGCGACGATCAATGCATACGACATGTACAAAGGATCTTCCTAAATTTTTAAACGACATTATAATTTATGAAAATGTAATGGAATAAGATAAGAATCATATTGACCTGTAATGCTCCAGAGCGTTCAGTCATCGCTCCACGACAGAAAGTTGTAACCAATTGGGTCAAAGGATCAGGTTTTCCTTCTTCCTCTTCACCTTCGGCTTTCTTCAATTCGGCATCTTCGAAGGATTGCTGAAACACATTTGAAAGTTCAGATATCGATATTGGAAGTCTTATCAAGGACATATTAAAATGAAATATTGATTCAATAAAATTTACCGTGAGATCTTCAATCATAACTTCCTGTCCAACGTTCTCTTCTTGGAGCCACAGTTCGTAATAAGTTCTGCAGAATATGTTGCAAGCACGATGTCTGCAAATTCAAAATCTTATTAGAAAAAGTGCATTATCGATCTATTACGGCTTTTACAAATGGCTGTTGCTATTCCTGTATTTCTCACTTTAATGCCTTGTTTACATTATGCAACATAGTGGCATATAGAATGCTACTTAAAACTCGAACACATGATGGTCGTTTCCGTACAATTATCACAACAATTGGAGTGAGAAAGGCAATGACAACGGCAATATGTAAACGCTGCGCAATATTCATGATCATTTTCGGTTTCACCTGCTCAATTTGTATAAAGGAGTCGATCTTAGACAAGCGACTGCAGCTCTTTTTCTCGCAGCACACAATAAGCGATTCCAATTCGAATTTTTATGACGAGGCTTCCCAGCCTTGAGGAAGAAGGCACAAAACACACAAATGGACATGCAGAGTTGTTAGATTTGAAATTTTAATTTTATTTTCGTCTATTAATTGAATGTGTTTATGAAAATGTTTAAAAAAACAACAAAAAAAGGAGCATACGGGTGTTTACATAGAGCTGTTGCTATTCGTGTTGCCGTTGCCTTACTTGCTCTAATGCATTTTTTTCGTAAATGCTAGAGAGTGCTAGATGTGAGTGTTATATGCAAAAGGCAATTGTAATACGAATGGCAACAGATACAATGTACATGTAAACGTTGCACTTAAAATTAGTACTATTATAGTATTTGGTAACTATGTATTAGTTAGTAAAAAAATAATACAAAATCAATGGTATTTAGTTCGATTTCGAGAAATTCACTTAATTCGGTAAAAAGAGACGAAATTATACTGTTAATAATTTCGAATACATAGAATAACAAAGCAATTTTGAAAAACATATCAAACATTTTCTTCGACTTATTGTCTTATGAAGTTAGTCACTGAGTGATTCATATATGTAAATCTAGTTCAATAGGAGGTTAATGGGAAATGATAAAAAAAATACATTACAACCTACAATAAAAACGAAATCATATGAAAAAATAAACCTTGTAAGAGAGTGCAAAGGAAGGTGTCTGAAGCAAGCGATAACTGCTCGCTTCCTCTGGATAGAGACGACACTTTTGTAAACGTTCTTGCTTTGCTGCTGAGGATGGTCGATCTGAACCGGATCGTGAAGAAAAAAACGACTATTGAGACGTTGTATTTTTAAATTTTGAGTTTTTCTAAAATATCTAAGACTTCAAGGTGTGGCAGAGCGATTTGAACCGTTTCGAGAAGTGGCCAAAAGTGATGGATGCGCGTAGAAGAAAAATGTTTTCGATTTTGAATCGAAGATTT
The DNA here is from genome assembly GCA_024721215.1 of Cheumatopsyche charites. Lineage (NCBI taxonomy): Eukaryota > Metazoa > Arthropoda > Insecta > Trichoptera > Hydropsychidae > Cheumatopsyche > Cheumatopsyche charites. The sequence goes on from CM045588.1 coordinate 713,812, forward strand.
GGTTAGTATAGAGAATGATATTTAATCACCATTTTATTCAAAAATGCTTAAAAAAGCATTGCTCTTAAACCTTAATAAAACTTATATATTTTTTAAAACTTAAACGAAATGGCCGATTCAAAAATGTACACAACTATCACATTTTTATCACTCCTCAAAACTGCTCAATCAATTCTGGTGCACCTGTAGAATGAATCTAACATGTTCATAGAAAAATGCAGCATCAACGATCAGAAAATAATGTGCATAGTAAAAAATAAATGAAATTGAACCAAAACATAAAACTGTCTAGTGTAAATGATAATAACTTTGTCAATTTAGCACAAAAATCTTACCATGTGAAGACCATAGAGTACTTTGCTCATTGCCACGATTCTCTCTACTGTTTCATCGATTTGCTTGTTCTTTTCGTTGGGATCTGCACCTGTTATGGTTACTTCTTTTTTGCTGCCGAGTTTACTATAAAGATAGTGTTGCCAGGACATTTCATCAGCTGGATCTATCTTGTCAGGCAGAGTGAGTTGAGTTTTGGCAAAGTCGATCACGTCAGTGTCTGATATTTTCTGCAAAAAAATGTATTTTAATGAATGTATCTTTAATATATGTTATATAGATTCAGTTAAGCAATGGAAGGTTCCCAAGACTGAGCTTGTATAATAGGAAGCTACCCAGGATCTTAGTGTTGTAGAGGAGAAAATGAGGAAAAAAGGCAGTAGAGGCAAACATTAAAAGGGGGATCAAGTCTTCTCATCTTTCTCTAATAATCAATTCTTACTTTGAGGAAACGATCTTTGCAGTGTTGTACTAATTCTTGTTCACGTCCTGCGAAAAGATTCAATCCTACTGGTAGCAAACGTTTGAGACATGCTACCATCAGTGAAGCTTGAACTTCTTTGTCCTTATCACGCTTCTTGTCACGATGCTTCTTTTTCTTCTGCAAATGAAAACGTTGAAGTCTTAGAATTTGATCAAAAATTCATTTTCATGATCATATCTATGTTATTAAGTGACAATAATATGACATTTTACCTTTCCACCTCCTGACGGAGCTCCATCGGATATTACAGCTGATCTTCTCGTAGCAGTAGGCATGATCAGAGTCTGAAATATATGCATTCTAATGTAACTTAAATGAAATTATATGTGATTTTAGATTAAATTTGATTTGATTTACCATATTATCGATTTCGTTAGCTGAAATGAAGTTTTGCTCCTCTTTCAAGAAGTATTGACTCTTGGACCATATATTGAAAATGTCCGCAACATAATTGTACAACTCTTCAGCCTCTGTAAAACAATAGATTTTTTTGATTAAACTTATGTGAAGTAATGGTTTATAATAACTGTATGAATGATAATTGAACCACCAATTTTGAAAAGGACACATTTTAAATGAACATAAACCTTTTTCAAAATTGGTTATTCGATTAGATTAAAAGAAAAACTAATATGAGATATATTTTACCTGGTATATTGTTCCTTAACCAATGATTTCTCTGCAAATCTACATACTTGATCAGCAACGGATAAAAAGCGTAAATATCTCTGACTAACAGTTGCCAATCTTCTTGAATTTGTCCTTCCACTTGAGAAGTGTCATCGGTTGACGACTAAAAATATTTATTGGAAATCAATATAAATATTCAGCACGTTCACACTTACCGTTTTGCGTTCTATCTATAGTGCTCTATCTCGTATACTCTATTTTTATCCATCTATCGGCTTCGTGAAAGAGCGAGATTAATAGAAAGCAGAGAACATGAGATGAAGCACTTTAGAATGTGAAAGACTCTTGTCGGAACATTTTCTGTCTCACGCACTTCATTATCTATCTCGATTTATACTGAGAGCAAGATACATATATAAATAAAAAGTTCATGAGTGCAGAAATATGCAGGGAAAGATTATACACGGGAATCTTTTTTTATATGTCTAGTTAGAAATCATTTCTTTTCTCTTTCTAATGAAAGGTTATAATTTCTAGCTAGAGTCAAGCGTTCCCCCGTATAATCTATCCTTAGTGATGATCCAAACGGTGTGTGTGAACGTGGCTTTGCCACAATCGAATTTTAAGTTATATCTACTTTGATAAATCCTCTAAGACTCTCTTCTTTGTGGATCATGTTTTCGGTGCGTCTTCGTACTCTTTCCACCAAGGGTAAGAACGGATCTTTGAGGAGTTCTTCACCACTGTTGATGATGATCTGTTGGGTGTAGGCTGCAACTCGTGTCATCCAAGGAGCGTTTTCGTTACCGATGTTCTTTCTGATCAGTTTTAGCGTATTTTTGAGCAGCTGGTTCATGTGGTCTGCCGTCACCATGGTCACGTGGTTCCTAAAAATCAAAATTGAAAATAGAAAATTTGTTTACATGCCGCTGTTGCCTTCCCCTCTCTAGTTCTTCAATATATTTTCATGAAATATTCAGATAGGAGTGCTAGAACTAAAGAGGCAACGGCAGCTCAGCGTGCAAAGGCAGTGGCAACATGTGAACGAGTCAGAATTGAATGATTCATTACCCTCCAGAAGGTGTGACATTATCAGGACCTTGCGCCCACCAGAATGGCAAATATGAACAGAGAAGAGGCATTATCACGTCGATCACATGTGGTGATTCTGAATATGTCTTTTCTGATTCAACAAATTGGTCTACTTCCGCTAATATGGCTTCCAATGTGGGCATCGAAGATTCCATTTTCGTCATGATATCTGAAAACATTGTTTATTCCGTGATCCTAACTCTATCGTGAAAGTGAATTTATATAATTTTGTGTAATTTGTACAAAAAAATCACCTTGAGCTTCTAAAGAATGATCCGCTATCCTATTGAGCAAAGAAAATTGGTTGTGCTTGTTGAGATGAGGTTCCAGGAAAGCCACTGGGAATGTAGAGCTAAATGCGCCGAGACAAGAACCCTGAAAATAACATTGTGAATACACAAGTTTATAAATTTTATAGAAAACAAGAATCTATTCTCACCAATGCCGGTTTGTGTCTTTCGATTTCAGTTTTCAGATACTTTCTGTCGTGCGTCAAAGAAGCGTCAGTGCCCAAAGTGTACAAGGCAGCCAACATTTTGTACGAAGCCACTTGGATTTCATCCACTGAAAAATGTATCAGAAATTTAAGAATATTCTCAGTTAGAATCGTAAAGTTTGTTTACATGATGCGATTGCTACTCGTGCTGCCATTACCATGACAGTTGTTATTCTTGTTTTCGTTACTTTTTTAGTTCTGACTCTAGTTTTCTTTCACATATGCAAAAAAAAGCTAGATAAAAATATTAGAGTGAGAAAGGCAATGACACTGCAAGTTGAAATGGCAGCATGTAAATAAATATAATTTAATCACTTACATAGAAGATCACTTCCATATTCACAAGCAGCAAGATGATCAAACATAGCAGTGAGCACTGGTAATATTACGCTGTTCACGTAGAATAGAGATGTGCAAGTTTTAAGATGTGTACCACGCAACAAGCTGTATTTTCCCTATTTAAATATTCAAAATAATACATAAATCGGTTAAATATTTAAAGTATTATGAAAGAAATAAAACGCACATCTTGCAAATTGAAAATCGTATGTCCTAAATCATCTGCTGTGTTGTTGAAGAAGGTCAACATAGATGTTCTGATAAACTCAGGACAATTTTTCACCAAGGACTTGGCATCGATTCCTTTGACTAGAACTTGAAGACATCGGACAGATATGCGTACATCGGCACCAAATGCTGCTAATCTGTTAAAAATAAGTAAATTGAAGTAAAAATACAAATAGTTTAGAAGCTACTTGATGGTATTTTACTTGGATCTTAGAAGACTAGCTAGTTTGCAGAACAGAGCAGCTACCATTTCCTTCTCCTTAAGACTAGCTGCTCCAACGTTGTTAGTTGCAGTAGCAACTGCTATGAAGTAATTTCTGTGAGTCGAGAAGTATTTTTCCATCAATGGCAACACCACCTGTAATTAATTTTCAAATCAAATCAACTCCTTTTGTTTCGATATCGAAACATTTGGTGGAAGCGTACCTTGGAAAAGAATTTGATGTCTCTGGTGCTGGTTTTAAACGAAGTCCTTCTGCTGAAGGTAGTTGATGGCTTGAAGAGCTTCATGTTGATGGTGGCACGATCTAAATATTGAATGAGCTTTTCTAGAAGTGAATAAGCGAAGCGCAATTCAGGAGCCATTCCAGCAGCTGCTTGTTCAGTATCTGATTGACCAGCTCTCGAAGGTCTGAAGTACGACAATTAAATGTTTTTTAAATGTAATAATCATAATTATAAACATATAGTTATTAAAAAAACAAACCTATGCAATTTGTATCCTTGGTATTGTAAATATTTGAGGAATTCTTGTGATCTTTCTCTGTCTTTTTTCTTTTCCTTATCGGTCAATAAGTCGTATGGCACTAATTGGGGATGGATTCCACCTGTGAATTGAATTTGAGTATTTCAATAGTTGATTATACTGATACTAAATATTGATTAACCAGTGCTTATTTAATAATTAGCTGATATTTGAATATTATAATATCGAGCCAACTTAGCTGATTCTTTGCTAATAATATTAATATTTATCTTAAGCTTAAATAAAACTAAACAAATATGCTACAGAGCTAACAATCGGTGCTCATCAAATAATAAAATATGAACTATTATTTACCGCCGTTTGTGGTAAGTTCTTCTTTCTTCTTCTTAGCCCAAATGTCATGAGCATTTTCAGCCAAACGTTCAGCCATATTTTGCATTTCTCTTGACAAAGTCAAATTTGTCATGTCAACGGGATGTGGATTGTAATTAAACGGTGTAGCTGAATCAACCTGAAATATTTTTACAAAAATATATCAAAAACCGCATTTCAATTTAATAAATTTGCATTTAGAACATTTCATATGTATGTACACAAAAAACATATTCATCCATTACACGAATGCCATCGTAATACTCAAAAATACTTCTCTGTCAATGCATGGGTCAAAAATTAGATTTGCTAAGGATTCACATTGAATTCGGGCGATGTTAGAATAATGGCATTCACATAACGGACGAGTGCTTAAATTTTTTGAACACTTACTGCAGGTGTTTCACCGGGGCGCTGTGAACATCACGGGAATACATTTTCAGTGTGACGGTTTATGCAGGCGGGAAACAAATAACACAAAATGGATATAAAAAAACATTATCAAAAACAAGGGAAGCATAAAAAAGACGAAAACTTAAATCGTACGTAAACATAAGCGGAAAATTGGGGGACATTCTCGACTTTTTACAATTAAATGTGGCTATATGGACACGCTCCGTGTGCAAATAATGTGAAAATGTGCATAGTGCATGTTCATATAGTCAAGTATATGCACACGATGCGTGTTCATTTAGTCTAGTATATGCACTCGATGCGTGTTCATATAACCACATCGTTCACAATTTCCTTTATTCGGTGCAGTTACATATTAGATTTTATATTTCAGATCATCGAGTTTTAATTCCAAGTTAAAACAATAAAGGAATTCATTATTCTAAGCTTGAAAATTGTGTAGTCTTGTATTAGAGAGGGAGATACGTGATTTTTTCAAAGTTTAATGTTTTTATTACATAAAATATTATTCGAGGGTATAAAAGCGAACTTGTCAAATTTATCAGAAGTATACAATACCACGTTGCTCTTAGATTGTCTTCTCATCGAACTTCTATTAGACGTCGGTATATCGACTTCAGAATGTTCTACTGACCATCCTATTGCGAGTAAAGCTTTGAGAGATTCCCTCACAGGTTCTTTATAGCGTTCCTTTTCCTGAAATAATTAAATTCCAATTAATTTTAACTCTTCAAGTCATATTTTAAATTGACATACATAATCGTTCAGCATATTGTATGGCTTCAAACGCGGATGAGACTTTTGGGAATCGGACCACGTTTCTCCATATACCCATCCATTTTCAAGTTTTCTGTAATAAAATATAGTTTAATTAATACATAAAATTATTTTTATATTCGTGTTGCGATATTTACTTGGATGCCCATGCATCGTGGTAATGTTCGGAGAACTTCTGAACGATTGTATTCAAATCGTTATTCAAAGCGACTGAACTTGTATTGATCGGTTGCGGATCATATTGAGGATTATCTGGACCACCTATTAATATTTAAATATTTAACTTAAATTTTAATTAATATTGAAATATGCCAAAAAGGAAAAAAAATGACCTGAAGAAGTTTCCTTTCCATAGAATTCATCATCGTAGTTCTTGGACAACGAGTAATCGGGTGGAAGAGCGCATCCTTAAAATTGAATATAAATTAACCCTTTGAACTCAAATGTCGAGTTACATTCGATATTTTTAGAATATTTCAGAATACAAAGGTAAAGTTAAGTTAATTTTCAAAAGAAATAAGGTTATAATTATAAAATCACCGATAGCTGTGAGACAAGGCAAAGCTTTTCCAAACAGTTCAGGATCGTAATCCATCACGCTCAAAGAATCGAAGATGTTGCTGAACAGCATCATGGTAAGACGCTTTTCTTCATCAGAACTTGCTCCGTATACTCCTTGGCCAGAAGTAGAACCATAATATTTTGCACAGCGATCGTAATGGAGTGTCAACAACTGAAACACAACCGACATTCAATACTGACATCAATATAAATCCAAGTTAAGAGTCCTTATACGAGACACATTCATAAAATAATTGAAAATATTTTTTTAACAGTTCGTTAATGGAGAAATGTGTGTATATTCACCCTGAGAGCAACGGTGGTGTATTCAGATAATTTAGAGACATCGATAGTCAATTTCCTTAACAATTTCAACAACATTGAAGGTTGCATTTGTGATGTCAATGCAACGAGGAAATCGGAAACAGCTTCACGTTGTCCTTTGGTCAACATTCTGTTCTTGGATAATCTGAATACAAAATTTTATATAAGTTTCATGTAACATTAAAAAATATTCATATTTTTTAAATATTTGCTACCTATAAACTGTATGTAAAGTTGCATCTAGTAAACTAGCATAATTTTCTGCCTCACTGTAAAATCTAGAATGTGTAATGAGTAAAGGCAGAATGGAATTTCCGATGTATCTATTCATGGATAGAGCCATATCTGATTCGGAACCATCATTCTGCAAATTAATATGAATTAATTAATAATTTTTAATACGAAAAAATGATTATTTAAAAATTTACTCGATCTAGCATAGTGGCTGCTCTCAAATCAGGTAAAAATGCTTCTTCGAGAATCTTGAAGAACAATTCTTGAGTTTCAATGCCATACACACGTTCCAAGAACAAAACTACGCTCTGCTTATGACCAGGAATCAATCCAGATGGCATATCTATTAAAAAATAAATAATTAATGAATCAATTTGTTAAATTATTATTTTCACAATAACGACATACCTGATTTAGGTCTTTCCTGACCAGCTGCTGGATTGGATAAAGTGAATTTGAGACTTAGAACTCCTTGAAGATCTTCCAACGGTACCAAAGATCGCAAAATAGCTCTAGCTCTCAATGATTCGTTCTTACCCTGATTTACAGAATTGATTAGACTTAATTATAAAATAACAATATATATGATTTATAATATAATACCTGAGCTATGACACTCGAATCTGGAGCACATCTGCCCAACAAATCAACTAATGTACAATAGAAGCAAAGAATTGCTGCACCTGTATCGATGTAATCTTCATCGTCATCCGATTCAGGCAATGGATGAGTGAACTGTAAAATAAATAAATAATTCATATCTATATTGTTTATTATTTTCGAAAGATCAAATTGACATACGTTAACATCAGCATCAGCAGCCGCTTCTACATCAGCCAACTTGCGTCTATCGGCAATTCTTTCAGACATGATGTTAGCTTCAACTATAGCTTGAAGTAAGCCTTCTCCTTCGCCTCTCAAAGCAGGACCGAGACATTCAGGACGTCTTATAAGGAGACGAATGACCAAATTTGCATTTTCTTCAACACTTTCTCCATTCACCCAAACGCAGAATCTCAAGAAATCCAAATATCTCTCTCCTTCGACTGGATCCCAACCCAAATCAGGATATCCTTTTTCTATCAATTCTGAATTAGATTGGAGACCACAACGCGAAAGATAAATGGCGATTTTTTCCAAGTAATGCTCTCTGAATGGCAAATAATATATTGAATACAAGACTCATTTTCGAGTTCTATTTAGGAATTTATTGTAATAAATATGTTACCTTAGAGCCAAAGCAAGTTCGGTGTTTTCCATGAGACTGGAATAAGCTACATCTAATGGTGTTGAACCACGAAGTGAAGGACGAGACAGAAGAATATTGGAATTTTCCAATAGAAAATCGAAATGATCGAACATAGCTCTTTGATTTTGACGACCTGTTCGACAGAAATAGCACAAGAAACGACAACAAGCCACCACCATTTCGTGAGATGTATCCTAAAAATGAAAACAAATAGACTCATCAAAAATTAAATTTGAAGCATTTTAGGAATATTATTTTGATGCTTTTCATTCAACTATAAACATAATTTTCTCAAAATTTATACATGTGCATTCACACCATTTGGCTTCTAGGCAATTCATAATTGAATAGGATTGATTTTTGTATATTTTTACAAATTTCAAACCTTTTCTTTGACCACAGGTTGTCCATCTTGGTCGGATTGAGGTTGGGCTTGAGCATCACTTTGAGCTTGAGCTCGTCGTCCCAAAGTGTTCATCATCACAGCCATTACGTTTTCATGAACACGCAAAACGCTGAAAATTTTCAATTAAAAATGTCATGAAAAGTCAATGAATAATTTGTATGATTTACCGAAAAAATATATTTACCGAATCAAATCGGGATGTTGGAAAAACGTGTGATTGTTGACAAGTTTCCTGAAATTCAAACGAGAAAATGTCACTAGAAAAACGATTTCGATCGATATTTTAAAAATAAATGAAAATTTACCATAATCGAGTTCGCATGAGTTCTTCTTCTTCCTGACTCATTTGTACAGGTAAAAGTGCACGAATCTGACTCAAACCTATCCACATTTCAGCTACATCTTTTCTCGTTTTGGAGTTGATGACATAAGTTTTTTCCAAGGCTCTAATCAGTTCTCCAACTGCATCATATTGACGTACCAAAAGACTGAAACAACGGTATCAATATTGATGATGTTCATTCAGTTTTATTTATTACAGTCTATATAATCTGATGAATGGATTGTGAGTGGGAATTATTTTTGAGAAAGCTTGAAAGACAATGATTTGTTGTCAGAATATAGCTAGAAGTAAATAGCGTTCTTCCTCATAATCCATTTGTGAATTTAAAGCATTGATAAATTAGAGGATAAAACCGATGATAAATTATACCTGAACATTTCTCTGACCAACTTAGGAGTTTCAATCTGTGATTCTTCTGCCCATTTTACGATAGTTGTTATCAAAACTTTACGGAATATTTCTTCAGGCGTTTTCTTAGGTGGAGGTTCTTCAACCTACAAAAATATAATAAAATCACTTCTATTTCTTTTAAAAGATACATCATAAAATATTTCGCTCAATCTACCTTAGGTTCTTCTTCTAATTCCTTAACGGCATTAATGAAATTATAAATCTTAGTTATGGGTCCGTGCTTTTCGGGAATTTCAGCTGGCACCTAATATAAAAATTTAATCAAATAATTTCAGAATTTGAAAAATAAACAATAAAATCATAATCAAACATCATACTTCTTCAACAGGTTCTTGAAGAGCAGCTAATGACACGTGCGTCATCAGATCTGCATGAAATTCGTTCATACGCGTTATGAGATCTTCGCCACAAGGATTGTCTTCTTCGTCTTCCAGATGTTTGAAACCTAAAAATAACACGTTTGAGAAGCTATTTCAATTTTTTCATCGTATAAATGAAGAAATAATTTACTCAAGATGGCATTCATCTGCTCTCGAGGTGGACAACGATATTCTCTGGTCTTCTTCGCAGCAATAGCACTGGGCAAGTCTGATTGTTTGATTTCGATATAACGTCTAGAAATATTGAAATATTTAAGTTAAAATAAAATTTTCCTTTTGTTTTCTAGTCAAATTTGTAGAAAAATGTTTCTGATTTCGATTCATCATACCTCAATTGATCTGATTGAAGATCTCCGACGAAATCGTGACTGAACGAAATGATTGATTCAACACGATGCCTAAGTTGTATATCATTGAGATGTTGGAGCAAATAACACATTTGTAATTTTGCTCCTTCAGCCATTTTCATGTGCAATAAGCCTTTTCTATGCTCGTCTTTTCCCTCTGTAAAAAAATATGACGATTAGTGGTTCTAATTTCTCGAAACGAGACAAAACGATCATACCTTTTTCAAACAAAGGATCCCAAGTCTCAGGATTGATCATGATCAGTAATTTTTCCACGTCTTCGTCTCGTATCATTCCGACTAACAATAAACGATCAGTCAATTTCAACAATGGACTGAAAAATTAACACAAAATCAATATCATCAATGTGATTATTATCAGTGTAAATTATGTTATAATTACAGGAATAGATTTTCGTTGCTTCCACCGACAGGATCTCTGTTGTGAACCTGATTGATTTCAACTGCTTCAGCAAGTGCAGACATCACATAATCTCTCACAACATCAAGAGGGAAATAAGGCGAATACAAGCTCATAATACTTGTGATATTGTCGCTAAAATATATAATTAATTATCATCAAATCCATATTATCATTAATTTTATTTAACTGACCTTATATCGGTCATTTTCATTTGTGGCAGAACACTTTCAGTTTGTAAAGAGCGCAGACTGTGCTTCATTGCAGGATCTTCGTATAGGTCTTTCAATTCTTGTCCTAAAGGAATAATGAACTCGTTCTTGCACACTTCCCTGAATAAAATAGATTCGGTTAATACAATAAAAGTGAATATTTCATATTTTAATTTCAATTTACATTGTTGTCGCGTGCGATTCCAAATGTAGAGCGATTAGAAGATCGTAGAAGCCTTGTCTCAAAGGTCCTGACATATATTCAGATTTGATTGCGTATAACAATTGCTTTTGATCCACATGTTGACACAGAGTATGTGCAGCCCTTAAAACGAAATAAAAATTTAAAGAAACTCTTCTATGTATAATAACTTTCATATGAAGACCCTAGAAGCCAAGTGATTTTAAATCGTTGAGTGCAGAAATTGTCTTTGAATATGTCCACAAATTCATTAACTTTCAAAAGAGATATGAATATATAGGTATGTGAACTTATATCTATTTGCTTTTAGAATTCTAAAATGTAATTAAAATAAATGAAGTCTTACCTGTAATTACTTTGATAACACAAAGCTGCATACAGTGTTAAAGTGTGAGCATGGAAGCTTAATAATTTATCCATTTCAATCAATTCCAATATATCGATACATCTGTCTTCCTCTGTAAAAAAATTACAACGTACAATGTAATAGCGAAATCATAATTTCACTGACGTTTCAATTAATTCATTCATATTTAATTATAGTGAAACTACAATATATATTTTGAGTCGAAAAATTGGTTGGATTATATCGAAAAAGGCAAAGATCTTACTAAATACATACATTCGTATATGAGGTACTGAGTACATTAAAATTATAATTTTACTAATTAAATAATTATGAATTACATATATAATATTATATTCGAAATCGAAAATAAACCTGGTATATGAAGAGCAAGCATCGAAATAGGATCTTCACAAAGCATAGACCATCCTCTGATATCAGATAGTTTCAAAGCATGAACTTGCAAAGATTGATTCGGCACCTAAACACAAAAGTTTATTACATATTTTTTTCCATCACAACTTGAATAAATTGAAATTATACACATACTCTAGCCCACTGATGAGGCTTGAGACATTGCACTTTGAGCCTCGGAGGAAACTGTGGTATCACATGCTTATCACCGGTGGGCAAAACAGCAGCACTCAAAGGCAATGCTGTTGGAGTACGACCTAGTTCTATTTGCAATATTTCCTTGGACGTTGCTTCGACGAATATCGCAGGGAACAGCTTAGACTCAGGTTCCATCTGAAACATTCGAATTTCAATATAAAATACACCAAAAATCCAGAAGCCAAGGAGTGTGAGTGACTCATGAATACCTTGAACTTGTGAGAAGTCTCTTTTCCTTCACATGTGAAAGAAATATAACCAGTGGCAGTGTCGACGAAACATCCGACGAACATTCCTTGAGATGCTCCTTTGCCTGTGGCATCAGCCATCACTTCGTTGTAAAGTTCATCAGCTCTGACCATATAACAGGATTGACGATCGATTCTGAACGAAGATAGTCAAATTAAATAACTTCAAAAGTCACATAACCAATACAATAAATCAAGATTTCCCTGAAAACCCTGAATTGAAGCAATACCTTTCGATGGTTCTATCGTAATCATCTACTATGTAGACAGAAGCATTCCTCACTTTAGTCTGATTGAATTCTTTGGAATAGTAATGGTATTGTGTGGTCACCCAACCGATGTAGACGTGAGTCGGATCTTGACCAGGGAATACCCTAAATCATCATCAATAACAGTCATCAAGAAATGATTATTTTCACATAAGACAAACAATTGATACCTGACTCCGTAAAAATATTCATTCATCAGTTTCAAACATTCAGCATCGAAGATTTCGTTTCCGATCATCTCAGTTCCTGTTCCTGTCAGTGCATTAGTCGTCATCTGCTTTTGTCTATCAGGAACGTTCGATGGAACTGCCAAATTCGACTGAATAATAAAACAAAGTCGTCACTAATAATATGCGCTTTGGTACGAAAATTAGAATTATGACAAATTTACTTGAGAAACTTTGATTTGTGGGTTGACTCCTCGTCCAAGAGTCGGCTGTCTGCTGAGTCTCTGCTGATCAGGAGAAATTGTATCCATCTCCAGCTCAGCATCACTCAAGGGTGATTTACTCTTACCACTCTTTGCCCTGTCTCCACTTTCGCCTCTTTTACGCGAAAAGAATCTGCACACAAAACGAAGAATAGCAATTTTTTTCCGATTAAACAAAATATTATAAATGATAAAAAAATAATCACCTAAACGGAGATCTTCCTCGTTTATCTTTTTTCTCATCTTTAACACCTGAATCGAGATACTGTGACATTTCTAACTCACTATTAGATCTAGGCATACCTGTTCCGTTCACCATTCCTACGATTTAAATTCCATTTGATACAAACTTAAAAATTATGTTAAAGATGAAAAAAATCATTATAAAACCTTCTGACTGAGGACTTCTGCTTAATGAGCCCTTTCTTGGAGGTTTAGTAGGCATTCTTCGCAACCTGGGGCTACCTCCAGCTGTGCTCGCTCCCATATCACCGTCTTGTTCCACTCCATCTTCTGAATAATTGCGATGAAGCCCTGAAAATATTGATAAAAATGTGAGAATGATTAATGAAATTAATGAAATTGCATGCGATTAAACATATCTGGCTCCGTGAGCAGAGCATTTAAAACTCTGCAGCGTTTTCATTGAAACGTCACAGAGAGATTCGAACGCAAGAGGTCACGGACCTGTTAGTCTATATAAATTTTCTCCAACGAAAAGCTTTTTAGCATTTTCTTGTACCTTCGTTTACAAAATCAAAAGAATTCAAAGTATTTATACTTATATGTTTTCAAATTTGATATACATATTTACCTTTGATATCGTTCATTGTGAATCCGCTTTTCATGATTTGTTCTATATGAGCTGGTGTGCTTTGTTCAGCAACTTCAGCAAGCAAACGATTCTGTCTGAGTTTGATTTCTTGCCATCTCTGTCCCTTTTCATTTTCGCTGAAATTAATATAAAATAATATAATATGTACACTCAATTGAATCAACGTTCTTGTAGATATTGATATAATTACTCGATAAATTCTGGAAGGCATATAACAGGAAGGGAAAGCCTCAAAAATTCCCAATTGGCCTTCTCCATAGTTTCGAAAGTGTTGTGAGAAATTTTCATGCATGGTGGAGTATCTGAAAACATGAAAAAATGAATTAAATTGAGAAAATAATTAAATTAATTAAAACCGACTAAATAAGTTAGTAATTACATAGGCACTGATTAGTATTAAGACAAATTTTAGATTAAAATTTAGGATCCAAATCAAACATATGATTATTAATAATAGGATATAGGATTCTGAATATTTTGTTATGATAGGATAGAAAAGTTATTTGAATTTTAAAAGAAAATTTTTCATTTTCACCTGATCCTGCAGGTATTCTAGTGACGTCTATTTTAGTATCAGGAATATCTTCAGTATTCTCAAATATTGGTTGATCTTTAGTATACCAGTAAGTTACTGGTCTCTTCATATTTCTGAAAAAAAAAACATACATGTAATTATTATAATATTTTAATAGTTCAAATATGTATATTGAACCAAAAAAACATACACGCAAAATGGTTCATAGCCTTCTTGTAGACCGCACGTTGTGAAGAATTTAAGAGTATTTACGTCTTGTCCATAAGTCAATCTAAAAAGTAATAAAAACGACTGATAAATAATATATTAATTACACGAGGAAGCTAAGGAGTATAAGTGAAAAAATCAAATCTGTTGAATAAGTCTATGAATACATTTATTCGTTTGGTTTCAAAAAAGGATATAAGCGGCATAGATACTTGGATTAAATATAGCTTTTTCAACTTTGTACTTATACTCCTTGGCTTCTAGATTCTATTTTTTTGTGCAAATACAAACCTAGCACGTTGTCCTACTCCCAAAGTGCATGCTGGTACAAAATTTTCACCTTGGACATCAGCAAAAGAAGTTTCACCTCCAAGAGCATCCATCAGCAATTCTCCATTCAGTGAAAAACCTGATAAAATCACTCAAATTTCATTCATATTCGAATTTTAATGATTGGAATATATGTATACGATTAAAACATGCGTTTATCAAATTGTTATAAAAAAGTTATTGAGAAAGCGAAAAATGTTGTCTAATTGCATTAGTCTAAAATGTTAATAATACTTTGTATATCGGTCATTGAGCTTGCTAAAACTTAATAGAAATATAGATGTAAAGTAATTGAAAAGTATTAATTTTTATGTGTTCCGTAACTAATAAAAAATGTTTTATATGTAGCATTTAATATATTTTTTTCATTATGGATCTATGCTCATTATATTGTACTGTTGCCTTTGTATACTTCATATAAAACCTTATTTTATTAGTGTACCTTAGAAATTCAGTTCTACAATAATTATAAAAATATTTAGAGTAGCATTTTCGTTCTACACCAATATTTTATGTCTATACTTAAACAATAATTTCATCAAGTTTCAATAAAAACGATGATCCCAGATATTGAAAAAGTACACAATCATTATTTAATAATAAAAAAAAACATTATTTACATTATAAAGTATCATGCAATAATTTTTCAATACTGTTAAAGTGACAAAAAAAAACACATGCAAAAGTATAGTGAATAATAAAACTCGCAGTGACGAAAAAAAAATGTTGTTTGCGCACATCGTGAGAGTTAGAAGCAAAAAAAAAAGTTTTCTTCTGGAAAAAGAGATGTCTCCAATTATGCGAGATAAAGCGAGAGATGATTATTAGATCGTTGTTAAATGGTCTCGATCCAAAAAAATGAAACAAAAAAAACGTCAGACTTTGCAACAAGCCTCTCTGCATCCGATCGTTAAGCAAATCTATGAGAATGGTTAATCAGCGTTTTTAAGAATGACTTAGCGATTTTGTTACATTGTGAGGGTCTTACTGATAGTTCTGTCGATCAAGTCCAGAAACACTCCGACTACATCACCGACTGCCCACTGTTTACCGAAGGATTCCAAACCGCCACAGTACACTTTCTCTTCCTATTGGATAAAATACGCCAACATACAAAAAGAAAAGGTTCTGTGTGAACATGGAAAAAATGTTGACAGGTTGAGTCTTTTTTTTTTTTGTTGTGGAAAAATGATTTTTCGACCCACCCTGATGTGAAACTACCCTAAGTATATACACACGTGACCTTAATTATGACGATGGTTTGGTAATGAAATTTTGAATTATTGAATTATAAAGTAAAAAAAGAGGAGATAGTCTCCCAGGTGGATCAAGTCACCCCACATACCTTTATATTTCTAAATTGAGGAATATATTTAAGTGAATTGTTTTTTTTTCGATTGCACGTCTGAAGTTTTCCGCATACATACGATCTATCGTACGATAAATAGAACAATTCATGAATTGCACAAAATTAAAGATTTAAATTCAATTTTCGAATTATAATAATGATTTCTAATAAACTTTCAATGAAATCAACCTTAATCATTAAATATCTCACAATTATATGTAAAAAAAAAAATCAAATCATAATTAAGGACACATTAAACGTTGTGAATTTGTGTATTGAGCTGCAAACGAAATCTTATCGTTTTGAACACAAGTGCAAGAAAAACGAATATGTAATATTACAAATATGTTTTGAGTCTACTCACAAAATCAACGGGATATCATACAAAACGAACATGTTAGGAAAATTACAGTAGAACCTCGATTATCCAGATTTTAGATAATGCAATAGATCAAAATTTTCGCTATAGATACACACAAATATCATAAATGATGAAACCCATATTTTTTTTTATTAATCCAACACATTTTGAAGTACAATTTTGAATATCAAAATTTTCAACTTTCCATACTACCTTCAATCCCCATTTTTTATTCAATGGCGCTACAGAATCGGACCTTTCAGCGGTTTCGTAACCATAGGTCTGATCAAATCACGGATGATCGAGGCTCTACTGCGATCACATGTAAAAAAATACATAGTTTTTAAGTACGAGAAAAATGCTTCAAGAACAGTGTGACAGGCCAACTACTACAAGTCAACCGGTCAACTCACTGATTGTCTGATCCTGAACATCAAGGAAACATCCGACAATGTCTCCGACTTTGAAGAGTGTACCAAATGTGTCGCTCGAACCACCGTGTATTTTTTGAACCTATTTTGGACGATCATTCAGTTCTTATTGTTTTCATGCGACATGATTTATGGATAATGAACGAATTTTACAGGCTGCGTTCACATGGAATGTTTCCATATTCCATCTTACAAAGCACTGCTTACAATCAAAGACTATATTCTTCTTATTCGAAGAGACATTAATGAGGATAGAAAATGGATAATACCGTGTGAACATAGCTGTACGATCTTCCCTCCTAATAAGCGTGTGATATCTGTTATGAAAATAGTATCAAATGATATGAAAAGAAAATGAAAATAAAGACTTTCTTAAGTGAAATTATTTCATTACATTTGAAAAAATTGAATTATCAATTGTGTCAAGTCATATTTTTCATTTCAAATTGAAAAATTTTCATCTCATTTCAAGAAAAAACAAAAGAATTCAAATCGAAAATAGTTTGACTAAAATTGGAAAACTAATACAATATTTAATTTTTCCTATTTCAGAACAATTTTGGGAATACTATTTACATATGAATCGCGATTTTTTTGAGAATTCAAAATCAGATATCTGCTCATTAAGAGGGTTGCCTATATTGAGTATATGTCTGTATAAAAACAAGATTCATAATTATTTTTTTTACATAAATTAAACAATCTTACATTGTATCCATCGAATGCCCAAGAGCTTTCATCTTGACCCAGCATCATTCCTGGTGGACAATCGGCGTGTGCCCAACCTACCTGTACACAAAATGGGATATTTTCATAAAATTAACAAAAAAATATTTATAATTAATGATATATTAAAATAATAGATACCCTCATCGGCCCAGCTGTTAAAATTTCAAATTCGAAATACCATTTTCCTGACGATACAGCGTAGTTCTTTTCAGCACGATACGTTCTGAACGCAGCTTGTTTCAAACGAGAAGCTTCGGCCAATAAAGCTATAGAAAATGATCATTATTAAAACTATAATTTAATTATAAAATTGATGAAATAATTATAAAAACCTTCGTGTTGTTCTCCAGTAGGTGGATCAAGATTGTATCCGTAAACGAGAAGAGTTCTCACAGTTTCAGAAGCAGTATCTCTATTAGCTTTCTTTATGGCTTCGTCTACTTTAGAATAAGGCACTAAATGTGGTGAGCGACGCATTTCAGGATCCTTAAAATGTATTACAAAACTTTAAATGAACGTTCTTGTATATTAGTCAAGTTTCTTAAATTCGGAAGAAACTCAAATTTTGCAAAGACCCTAAAAATTAAGCATTTCACTAAGTTTGTAGTATGATAAGAAAAACATTTTTCTTTCATTTTCTCTTTTAAATATAAATTACAGCAAATAATTTACTAGGTATAAAATTGTATCAAATAGAAAAATATTTAGTTTTTCCTAATTTTCATTACCAAAAATATGTCATTTTCGAGGGTTTCCATACAAATAACTCGACTACATCATAAACGAATAAAGAATACTTATGTACGCGAACCTAATTCAATTTGTAAGACACTCAATGGATTAAGTTAAGTTTGAATTAGGGTTACGTTGATTTTTTGTAACATTATTCATATTAAATCATCATTATGACTCAAAAACTCATACGTTTCGTTGATTTAGGAAAAAGGTGAGGAAAGAAAAATATACCTCGTTCAATCCATAAGTCCATCCTTGCTGAATGCGTTCTTTAGACCATAGATTGTGAGTGTTTTCTGCCAATTGATCCACCAATTCTTCCATTTTGGGACTAAGTGTTACTGCAGACAAATCCAAAGGAGCTGGTTTATATCCATTCGATTGCATAAAAGCCTCGTTTGGTAACCTTACGTTTTTTATACGAGCCGGAGGCTTATCGAGGCTGATATAATAGCCTAATGCCAAAATAGTCCTGAAATCATCAAAATAATAATATGATTTGTTGTGTCCTCAATTATGAGAATGGATTAGTAGTAATTCCATGATTGAGGACATGATTTATTATACTTACTTTAGAGTTTGAATTGCAAGTTGGCTGTCGTATTTTTTTTCAGCAGCCGGTAATCGTTCGAACTGAACAAGGCAAGGATGTATTCTTTGTAAATCGTCTCGTTTTTCACCGAAAACCCAACCGGCTTCGATCTGAAATTAAATATTTATTTATGAATGAAATGTATGCTTTTTGTATTAAAAAAAAAATGTGTATAATTTACCTTATTCATAGCCCACATCTCGTGAATATTTTCAGCTAGTTTGTCTCTGATTTGTTCAATGTAAGTCGGTAAAGTAATCTATAAACAAAAAAATTAGAAATGAAAATATTTAATTTAAAAAGAATTTTAATCCACATTCAATATTTGAAAAAAAAATTACCATTGAAGTGTCAACTGGAGTTGGTACAAAAGCAGTGTCATCCTCAACTAACCAAGGACCTGCCAAAACGCACTTGTTTAGGTTTCCAAAGTAAGAACAAGGATCTAACCCCAGGGTCTGATGAGGAAGAAGACTTTCGACCAAAGGTGACATTTCAGGAGGTGGTACGTAACGAAGACGACCGTGGTCACCGCCAAGTAGAAAACGACAACTAAAAAAATGACATTTGATTAAAATTTAATCAATAAAGAATATACGTACATCTCTGGAAAGCTCTTTTCTTGAATAACATTTTTAATATTGGGTTAAGTTTCAAATCGATGAGTGAAAAAAGTCTTTGGCTATGTGTTTGATACCTTAATTTGCTCGAGCAGCTCATGACTGGGAAAAACATTCCATCCAAGTTGAAATCTCGAAAACTTCCAGGAACCTTTTGACCATTGAACATGAAGGTGATTATTGGTACAGTTAAGTCCAATGCGCAACCGATCACGTCTCCTGCAAGTTGAATTAATATTAGATTGGATTTTTGTATAAAAATGATTATTTTGAATTGATTTACCTTTTCTTATGTAAGGTTCTTCAGGATGGGGTTGGTTTACAAAAGTTTTTCTACCAGCCGTCCATAAATAAGCTCCGTCGAATCCAAACGAATACAAATCGTCACCGACACCATTTCCACCCCATTTTTCACCACCTCCAGGATATGGTATATACCTTAAAAAAATATATTTTTCACATAAAAAATCGGTTATTGATGACCATAAATGGTAAATATCATCATAATCATATTATTGATATAATATAATCACCCTATAGTATTGGCCCATCCAATTCTGAGATGAGGCATCATGTGAGTTGTTTGTTCTATGTGATCCATGGTGACTTCGAAATACCATTTTTGGTAAACTGCTGAACCTTCAACGCGTCCCACGAATATGTTTGGTCGAATGCTGGAAAATAAGTTCAATTAAATTAATCTCTCGATTACAAACTTATTCTCCAATTAAAAAAAAAAACATATTTTTGAATTCATTAATATGAATTATTGATAGTTTGTACTAGAAACGCCACACCATGGTGCAACAATCGAAAAACTTCAAACTGATGACACCAAATGTGAATCGCTTCATTCATATTCATATACATATTTTGCTGTCATGGTTTCGGTTTTGGTGTGGCATTTCTAGTATGAACAGCACTAAAGAATGTGATTTTTTTATGATATTACATTTGAATTTCGAAATGTGCATAGATTCTTCAATTTTTTTTTCAAAAATATTTTAAAATTTCTTTAAATCTTACCTAGATACATGATCTACTAATTGAGTTTGAAGCAAAAGATTTTTTCCAGGTAATAGGTAATCGCAAATATTATTTTGAGATGAACGTACAGCAACACCGTTACCCACACAAAGTGAACATAGGACATCCAATACTTTTGGATCTCTTCCATGTTTTTCCAACAGAGAAATGATAACTTTTATATGCTCATCCTGTAAATTAACAAATAAAATTACTTCTCATAAAACACATGCTTTCATAATCTTTCTAGATTCTGAAGAAGTTGACAAATATGGACCACCGAAACATTTATACTGTCAAATTCGAACCACTTGTTAATTTTGTACATAAAGATGCTACAATTTTACTATGGTTCATATTAAAGCACTGGTCTTCGGATTAGATATTCTCATAATTATTAATCAGGTATAAAAAGTGACTTCGTATCTTACCCTCATCATATTTAAGGCTTCAGGGGAATCAATCAAAACACAATGAAGTACATCAAGCATTCCTGTACCTTCACCTGATGCTTGGGAACCCAATCGAGAGAAAAGCCAATTCAATCGATTGCTATTAGCGAATTGGGCACAATTAGTGTGATTGCCCTTTATGATTGCAGCTGAAAGTACAAATGTGAAAATTTAATTTATTTGACTCACAATTTCTGCAAACGAAGCTTCACAACATTGTTATTAGGGTCTGGAGTGGTTTAAAAAAATATAATTTTCACCTAAAAGTTGGTACAGATATCCAGATATCATTTCCCAGCTCTGACCGGATTCATCACCAGCTAGGAAACCAGCTAAGAATCCTTGAGATGTGATCACATTAATTTTATCGATGGCTTCTAATATCAAGTTGAGGATGCCTTCTTCTTGGAACAGATCCTGTCGATTTCTCAAAGCTCTGAATTTATTCTGTTTTTCTTCATGTTCTATTGAAAGAATAAAATATGATAATATATATTTTTTCAAGCAATGATATTATTAAAAAAAATTACCCATATCTTCTTCTGGTTGTGCAAAGTAATTGATCAAATCTTCCAAACACATGACCATTTCGTTCAAATTGACAGAAGCGAAAAACAATGAATGTCTTCGGTTTTCTTGAAGCGTTTCAAGTCCCCTTTAAATAGATTATTTTCATTTTCAATCAAATCAAATTTTACAAGAATATAATAAAATATAATAAGAGTAATCTTGAAGACAAGAAATATAAGTGCACATGATAAAAATTCAAGAAAGCCATATTCTAAATGAAGTAACAATTGCTTGTTTACATATTGATTTTATGATTAAAGAAACTTTTTATATCCTTTTGAAATCTAACACATTCAGAGACGATTTAAATTTACCACTTATACTCCTTGGCTTCCTAAGATCCTCATATATGTTCTATAATATATTTTACATGATAAATTTGGTGAAAAGTGATGAACATTTTCGAATGACACGAGCTGTGCGCGATTCTTCTTCTTGTGATCTTGAAAAATCAAGACCATCATCCATTTTTCCTTCTTCATGAAGTACTGCTTGTTTCTCTTCAACTTTGCCAACACCTTTCTTCTTAGTCTCATACGACTAGATTGAAAAAAAAATCATTAAATATGTATATTATATGATTCAATATGGTTATATAGTTAGATTTACTTTATAAGAAAGCCATAGTCCAGATTCAGAATGTTGAACGATAACAGTAGAATCACCATATTTGATGATAGGAGATCCTATCACTTCTAAATCTTTGTCTTCAAGAACTACTCGTTGATCGTCTTTCTCTTGGCGCAGACAAAATGTCGAACATGCTGTGGTTGCTTCATCTCTGAAAATATTTAAGTTCTAATTTAATAATAGTCTTTAATTTTAGTCATACTATTCAATGATAGTTTATTTATTCCATTTTGATATTTTTCTAATTGAATTTGTTCAATTACATATGAAAAAGGTTTTAAAAATATATACGATTCGCTATTTATACAAAATCTGTTAATTTATCAAATTTCGTTATATTTATTGAAAACAATGCAATCACGGGTCCAAAAAAGATAAAAGATTCAATCAACTCTAAAAGGAAATCTTCGCAAAGTTTAAAAGTGAAATACGTGCTTTTGATCTGACAACTCAGTAACAACTTCACTCGTTATTTGTTAGACTAGACTAGAAATTATTAGCAAATGATCGCATTTAAAGTAAGATAAGCAATGATTTACATCTAAATACTAGTTTAATGGGGGGCATCCACAGCCGAACAGTGTGGAACAGACTCAGGATACAGCTATAGGAACGAAAAGGATAGCCACATAGACATTTTCCTCTTTTGTATAGCTGTGTCCCTATTTCATTCCATTCTACTCAGCAGTGGAAGCCCTCCATAAGCGTTCCCTTTGAACTACATTTTTGTTCGCATTGATTTCCAGCTAAAGTCTAGCTAGAAAGTACTAGTATAATGGAGAGCATCCACTGCTGAGCGGAACGGAACGAACTAAGGACACAGCCATAGGAATTAGATAGATATCCATATAAGCATTATCCTTTCTCCTATAGATGTCTTAAGTCCGTTCCATTCCACTCGACAGTGGAACATCTATATAGGCATTATCCTCTCTCCTATAGCTGTGTCTTAAGTTCTGTCCGTTCCGCTCGGCAGTGGAAGCTCCCCATAAGCATTCCCCTTCATACTACATTTTTATCCACTCACCTGGCCAGAAGTACAAGTTCATTGCCTTCACTGACGCCGAGATAACGACCTGTCGTTATATGCCGGATTCTCATGGGATGATGCCAATTTATGAAGCCACCAGCCCATTTGGTGCGCGCCAACTCCAAACGCCACAACGAACGAGCTTGGGACATCACAGAACCACCTTCGTAGACGACCATGCTGCAAAAAAGTCAGATTTTGTCACCATGATAGAAGATGAACATGGAAAAGAATATATAATGACTGAAAAGGCCAAGGAGTGCAAGTGATTCCGAGAAAAGGGTGCTTATAGTTGAGCCTACATTTATTAGGAGGAGGTCGAGTGATTTGATGATATATTGAGGCACACGTTCCGAATTCGTTTATATCCTTTTGCCACCGAATATGTGAGAGTACATTGAAGCGATTCCAATACATAGATCAATTTCAGCAAAAATGTCACTTGTACTCCTCGACTTTTTCAGTCATAATATGATACGTCAAATTAATTTTATATTATTCAAAAGTGAATTTCTTACTTCTGCCCAGTTTGTTTAGTCCATGTCGAAGGTATCGTCAGACATTCATCACCACCGTGGAAGAAACGTAAAACATCACCACCAAATACATATCCCACGTACTTCATTCTTGATATACCAGTTCCATAAGGTTGCACAGACCAGTGGGTTACGTGGAAACTGGCATTCACCACCGAAACGTCGTTTTCTTTGGTAGTATGCTGTTGATGATATTGATTTAGATCAAGAAACGAAAATTCGATTAACTTGTTAATTAATCTCTGATTTTGAAAAAAGCATGTTCCTTATGCAGCGTTTAGATGCCGATATTGAAAGTAAAAATAAAATTCTGTAAGCGATTTGCGACTGTATGTATGTATGGAATCAATATGTTTATAGAGTCTCTTATTGCGGTCACGTGTCATTCGCATTTTATTCGCACTTCTTTGCGATAAGCGTCTCTATGTACCTACTAATTTCATATGTACACAGGGTCGCTAATCGCTCGCATGTCTGAAATTTCAGTTATTTATAAGGCTGTTGTTACATTTCTAGCTTTGACATTCGCATCTAGTTCTTCTTCGCATATGAAAGAAAGATCTAGATGCAAAATTTAGAGCGAGAAAAACAACAGCAACAGCAATGGCAACAACCATATGTAAAATATGCATTATAACTCTTATGAAACTTATGCTCTTATCAAAATCGGTGATTTAATTGTGTCAAATCAATTACCAAATATCTCTCAGTGGCTACTGATACCAAAATCAAATCGTCTCCGACTCTCACTTTCTCACCCTCAGATCTGTGAAATGAATCAAACTTGGTATATTTAAACTTAAATTTAATAAAAATTTAATACTAATTTTGAAATCTGAAAACCTTTGTTTGCTAGCAGGATGAACAGTCCACCAACAAGCCTCTCCTTGAGAATGTTCTTGCAGACCGACGTCAAAAGCTAGTTTGTCATTAGATGACGATGTTGACAAACATGCCAAATACTAAAATATCATAATTCATTAGATTTTAAATTACATTACATAGACATTATGAAAAAAGTACTTTACCATGTCGCTGTTATGATGACGTAGAAGAATCGCATTGCCGTATAAAAGAGTTCTGTGCCCTGATCCTGTTCCCTTTCCCTAAAATTTGATGATATCTTAGTATAATACAAATCTATGTAATTGATGATAGTATGTAGTTTTTTTTAAACAAGTTTTATTTTAATGTTATAACATCAATGAACAGATAACAGGAAGATTCCTTTAAATTTGAAGTCTGATTCGATAGTGTAGTACAATACAACAATAAAAGCAAATTTAGAAAAGAAAACATCTAGCTACTTTTAGAAATTAATATGCCAATAAAAAAATAAACCGATTTTTCCTAAAAGTACATCCTTATCAAGATGAACAAAAAAAAGTAATGAAGGATTTCAAAAAAATATGAGCATCGATAATGATAATTCGTATTATACATTATCAGTGATGATAATTGAAAAAAGCCGATATTTTCGTTAACTTTAACTAAACTATTACTTAGCAAACCTTTTTTATTCTATCGAGTTTGACAGCTGTCAAACTATGTTCACAAACTATGTAAAAAAAAGTTCTCTAAATTATAGTTTAGTTGAAGTTAGCAGAAAGATCGGCCCAAAATAATTTTAATGAAAGCTGAAAGATTTAGCGAAAAATATAAAACTGAAAATAAAATGCACGAAAGCTCCAAAAAAAATTTCATATAAAAAAAAATCACATTACATTGAATGTATGCTTTGAAAATTCGATGAGTCTTTCAAAAATTTCAAAAAAAAAACTCAAAAAAAGAAATATGCTTCAACATCTTTCCACTGATGAGTGTTTTTTATTCATTCTAAGCATATTTTATGCCAAATCAATCTATTGCATTCATGTGTTCATTTTAAGAATGAACCGAAAATGAAAAAAAAAGATGAACAAAAAGCTCTCCAATCAAATACACGTGTGTGTTTGTGTGGCCATAAGTCGACTTTGGTCTACCATATAATGGTTAACGATGAAGCGAAGGTTTTAGTGATGAAGTATGCAAGATGGAGCTGATCAGGGACGTCATTTAATGGCTTGAAGAGAGCAAATTAGCCCCCTAAAATTATTTTTAAATATTTAAAAAATGTTTTTTTTTTTAATATGTATGATAAATTATTGCATTAATATTTAAAAAAAAAGAGTTTTATATTTTCTTTAATAAAAAAGTCTTTATAAATATATTTTTTTTTTAATTTATTTTCATTGCTGACTCATTTAAATATTTATGAGTGTCAAGACATTTTTTTTTGCAATAATAAAAAAATTTGACCCCCTTTTTATGAAGTTGAAATGACGTCCCTGAAGCTGATTATTTGTTTTCGAAAATGAACATTCACATCTCCACAAATCCGTGTTTCAAAAATAGAGAATTTCAATTACAGAAGAGAAGTGCACAGTTATTTTTTTTTACAATCGTCTTGTTATTGCCGAAGAATTATCCTGATTAGGGAGTTAAAGGGTTTTTCAATTTTTTTTTTATCAAATATTTTATTTTTTTAAAAAATTCCTTCTGTGCAAATAGAAGAAGCCAAGACATTAAAAACAATACAAAGTAGCAGCGAGAGTTTTTGATCTTTTTTTTGATGATTATCATAATAAGCCATATCAATTCTGGGCAAATTTTAGAATTCTAATAGTACTTACAAGATTTTCTTGACCCTGTAAAATAAACCGGTGGAAACATATTAGTAATAATGTTTAATTTTTTTGCAATCAATCGAGCACACATTTTGAAAAATTCATATGTGTAATGTTCGTTTGGTGAATTTTGTCATAATCTTCAATCGATATATTATTTTCTTTTATTTAAAGTATTATGTACATGGAAAAAATTACAGTTTTTAAGTATGAGGAAACAAAATTGTATATTATATCAAAACAGAGGACTTCAAAACTGTATATTTGTGGAATTTAATTGTTTTATGTGCAAAATAAGCGGACATAGTACAAATGAGACACATAGGAAACACAAATGGAATATATGACAAACTCGTCTTATGACCGGAATGTCAGCAGTTTAATAATTAAAAAAATAATAATTGTACTTATTTTGTATCAGTAATAAAATAAATTATAAAATTATAATAATGCATATCAGATAAATTGCTTGTAGATACATTGTGCAATGACAACCCTCTTATATAATATTAAGGTTATCCCTAAAATATGATCATATTCATTTGGCTTTCTTAAATTATACAGAATGTATTTTAGACTTGGGCTTATATTAATACTAAAAAAATGAGAATTATATAAATATAATAACTATAAATTCAAATTGATTGATTAAATAATTGAGAATTCAAAATAAACATTTGTATTATAAGAGAGTTGACTGCACATATACTTGCATATGACGACTGAATTTCACAAAGTTCACTTATGCCCTTTGTAAAATTCAGTCATCATATAAAAATTAACATATCTGATCAATTTTATTGTTTCAATAATTAATAAAATAATACTGAATATCTTTAAAAGCAAGGGCAGCTCGTTTAACAAAAATTGACTGAACATGATGATCATTGAAATATTCAAAGATATGATTATTGAACATGTGTGCCTCATATATATACATAAATAAATTTAATTAAAAATTAATTGCTGATTAAAACAAGCTACCCCCCAATAAAATTAAATTAAAAAATCATAATTAAAATAAATTATCTTTACCGTTTCTGATCCAGCTGCTGTGACTAACTCTTGTAGAGCGCGAACCGAAAGAGCCTACAGATCACATTGGAATTAAGTACACATTCAAAATTTATTATTTTTTGTAAAATTTGACAAAAATTATAACGATTACCTGTTCTATGACAAATACGCATTGAGATAAATCAGGTGGCACATTTTTGTCTGCTATATTTTCAAGAAAACAATGGCGATTGCCAAAGCCTTCTGCTGCTAAGCAAACACGTTCTCCTGTTGCTGTACACGAAAGACATACCATGTCTTCCTGTTATGATTAAAAAAATATTATAAAAATACATATTAATAATACAAAATATTATAAGAATACAAAAAAATCATTAATACAACTGAATTCCTACTTGTGCATATACATTATTACAGTAACAGCCAAAGAAAAGTGAACGCATGTGAAATCAGCGAATTTCGAATGATGCAGTACAATTAAAATTATAAATTAATCATTGATAAAGCCTTCTAAGTAACTAATGCAAGGATTTTACTTAAATAAGAATCGATTTGATGACGTTTTAGCAAGTTTTTCTGACATTTTTTGCTTGAAAAGATGATCAAAATGGACATATGTATCGACTTTAATGAGTCAATTCTTGCATTTTTCCATAAATTTTCTTTGTAAACTATATCTAGTGAATTTTTTGACTTGTCTAATGTATGTATTTATTTGAATTTATATGAAAAAATAAGCATTTTATTCGAATTTTCATCTGAAGAAAGATTCTAATAAAATATCTGTATTTTATTAGAATAACTTAATCGCATTTTCAACAACAAAATTTCTCACCAATTTTGTTTAATTTATTAATGAACTCTAAGTGTCAACTAACTTTATTAAAAAATAAAAAAAGATCAATGTGAAAATTTGTAATGCGTTTACTTTTCTATAGCCTTAATTGTAAATTAACTTTTAATACGTATGAAATATTGAAACCTTAAAAAATGATTGTAGAATATTTTTCTCATTCAAAAAACATTTTTTTCAATCTATGGACTTAAGCCACTGTTAGATTAAAGAGTATATACATATATCGTCGAATTCCATCGTAAAATTGAGCTCATGATCTCACTGTTGACCTAGAAATTGCAGGGAAATGTGAAAATCGCATGTCAAGGTCCGAGTGCAATAAATGGCCGCGTTGCATGCTCCGACTTTTAAACTTGACTAATATACGATTCGAGGATTATTTTATGGTCTTTTTGTTGCGAATGAGGTAGTTAAAGGGTTAAGTTTTGGTTTTGATTCATATTTATTGAACGAAATTGCTGAAAGTGATGAAAACTTATTTTTCCTTGTGTTATCCTGTCGGTGATCTAAATGTGCCTATAGCATAACCGAATTTAATCTAAAATGAAGAAAGAAATGATAACATAACCTAACTTAAAATTGAATCAAATAACTATCTTATGTATAGAAACTAAAAATATTTTGGAAATATTATCCATATTCATAACATTTTATTAGACAATGTAATCTTATGTAAGTCTAACAAGTGACAGAAACTAATAGTAAGAAAAAAATCTTTATCGAAAACAAGTCCCTTATAAGAATTGTTTACAAACTGTTTTCTTTTAGCATAAAACATAAAAAAATAATAAATTTGTTTTAACATCTGAAATGTTTCTAAGAATTCTCACGTAGAAAAAAATTCGAATAACTCTTAAGAACGATCCAGATTAGGACTTCTTATAAACGGGCGAATAAATTCGAATACGGAATATTCGAATATTCAACGAAAACCCCTGGTTATTCATGACTGGACACTGATGAAATATGAATAACGAATATTTTCTACGAGAGGAATTTTCACCCTTTTCACTCAAAACTTGAGAAAAGCCTGTCATAAAACGCAATTTCTCAAATGTCAGTCTTTCTACTTCATTCATCTTGCTTTTGTTGTGGATTTCGAAAAAATAAATATTTCATGATATTCATATTAGATACTTTAAATTCGTAATCGCTTTGTATTCAAAGATTGCATTTTGCATTTTGTATATGAGTCGTTCAGAGATAAACGTGATTAACTCCAATTTTCTAAAAAAAAAGAGATTCAAATGTCATAATTTTCCACGTGTGAAACATTTTTTCTGAATGACACAATTTATTTGACCAACGGATAACAAATCAATTATTTCAGAAGTCATTTAAATTAATTTCATACTCTTATATGACGACTGAAAAGACCAAACGGTACAAGCGACATTTTTACTGAAATTGATTTAGAATCGCTTATATGTACGCACATATAATATGAATATTTGGTGGCAAAAGGATATAAACGAACTTGGAATGTGTATCATTAAATCACTTCCAATACATGAAGGTACATGCTCAAATTTCAGCCCCCTTTTTATCGAAATCACTTGACCCATTGGCCTTTTCAGTCGCCATATGAAATGAACGCATTGTGAACAACTTTGTGTACGTTTATGATTTTGAATAATGGAGGTACCTAGGTACATAATTTGAAAAAAGCATCAAACAAGTTTGATTGTTTTTCCATTCTACTTATTTTATAGAGTTTAAATCGCACTTAGCTCTGAATGGCTGATTTGTTTTGAAGAGTTCCACCACGTGGAAGACTTTGTCTATCGTCTGCTCTAGGCCAGGTTTGGCACGTGGTCAAAAATTTTCCGGGGCAAAGAATGTCTCTTCAGCTAAACCGAATTATCTCGTTATATATATATGTGTCAGCCACAATTGTTAGACAATGAAAAGATTCGAAAGCGACTCTGAATCCACAAGTTCATACGTCGAACGAATCGAGTTCAAAAAACGTACTTGAACTTGTAAAGTTCAAAATTGTACAACGAAAATTCGACTCTCAATGGTTTTCCAATCATCCCAGATGAAGTTATATTGCATTTTTTAGATACTACATATTACACTTTAAAAGTATTTAAAGCGTTTTGTTTAGATATGTTTGAAATGAGGCAATATCGATGATGCCTATATTATTTTGATAATACAAGTATGACAAAAGGTTTCATTTTTATAAGCATACCTTATTCATATTCATATTTAATTTTGACTTGCCTTAACTAGAATATTCCTGAATGTTATATTTTTGTTTTTCAATTGTATTAAGCTTATATTTACACTCCATTTCTATCAAGTTTCATATGAAATCGGTGGCCCGAATTCAAAGCGTCACAATTTGAATCATTATTCAATTTATATTGATTAAAAATAAATACAGTGTATTCTCTATTGAAAGACTACAAATTATATTAATATAAAAATATTGAATTATGGTGATATTCCATTTACCTAATGCCAATCATATCATACTAAGAAAACTCTATCAATATATTAATAGGCTGAAAAATAATTTACATCAGGACTTATCATTATGTAAAATTGTGAAAATTTTGGCTAATGGCATACGTCTAATGGATTATCATCTCTTTTTATATATTTGACTTGTAAAATGAATATATTTGATAAAACATATTTAATATATTCAATACAGGGTGCCACGAAAAAAATTAACGAGCTTGAAACACTTAACCCCTTTAAGTTCCTTGTTAATTGAATTTAACAATTAATTATCCACATCTACATATAGAGTCACATTAGGCATTTTTTTTTAATTTTCAAAATCATTTAAACGCCTTAATTTATTTTAAAAATTTAAATATCTTGTGGGAAAACTCTTCGAAAAATTCTCTAGAGCACAAAGGGTCAATAATTCAATCGATTGCATCTGACATCGCAACACACTTGCGACTGATTTAGACCAAACACAATAAGTGAGAGTGAATATTTTTAGATCGTCAGTATTATACTGAGCGTCTAGATATAATTCTTCAAAACAATTGGCTCAGTCGGATCGTTAGACTCAGATGAGTCGTGAAAAAATCTATAGGTGGGTCCCAAATTAAAAATTGGCAAAAGTAATTTGATATTGTGATGATTTTTAATTTCAATCAAACGATTCTTATTCGATTAGATGAAAATTTAAAATTAATTTCATTAAATATTTTTTCTTGATTTATTAAGCCTTAAACGCCTGAAAATTTTCCGTAACTCTATCGTCTAATTGAATAAAATTTCGAGTGTGACTCGACAATGAGTTATGGCTAACTAATGGTTGTCGAGTCATACTCGACACGAAGTTAAAATGTTTAAAAATTAATATAAACTATAATATTCTTTAATTCAACAGAGTTATATAAATAAAACCTTATCAGGTAACTAATCAATACCAGGAGCGAATCAGAACCTTTAACTGGTATTTTTTAAGATAGTTTTAAAAAATTATATAAAATAACAGAAAATTCTATTTTTTTTATAAAGATCATGAGCTGAATTTTACAATTTTCAATAAAACGCAAAATCTACATACATACATACATATGTATATCAATACAAAAATCAAATATTAACTGAACCCATATAAATTGACGTATTATGACTAGAATCTCCATTAATTGGCGAATAATTAAAGATTTACATTCGTAATAAAAACTAGTCAGAGATGCTAATTTAATACTTCAATATTTATATGAATATGTATATTTCGACAGATAGTTTTAAATAATAATTGTATAAAAAAACTCACCGTTCGTAAGAATGAAACATCATCCTGCTCGGATCCCCCTTCAGCTTCGGCCATCTTGAATCCTCTCGAATATCAACGATTTTTTTTAACAAATTTATTATTTTTTAGCACAATATCACTTGCGTTTGAAACCACAAACACAGCACATTGTAGCGCCGACACGACACTTTTTATTATTTTTTAATAATTATTTATTTATTTATATTTTCGTCGGTGTCCTTCGGCCGGCCCTGCTATCGTTTTATCTGAGAAAGATACAAAACAGAAACGAATTAGGAAAAAAGCTTATTTTCGTGAATTTTACATCGATTTCGTGTTCTATTGTGTTTTATCTCGTAATTCTAAAAATACACACTCAATAGTACTTCGTTTGTGCCCTTAATTATGACTATGGTGTAAGCCCACTTTTTTTAATCAAAAATATTGCATGTTTTATGTTTGAATTGTGTTGTGTGCAGTTGAAAGCAATTGACGACTGAATTTCACATAGGGCACAAGTGACTTTTTTTATCGAAATTATGTTAAGTACAGAAAATGGTTCTGTATCATGTATAGAACCATTTTCTGTATTTAACTCAATGTCGATAAAAAAGGTCACTTGTGTCCATTGTAAAATTCAGTCGTTGATTAAAATCATACTGAACAAATGTTTGTATGTGTTATTTACAGACTCCTTAACAACTTATCCATTCGCAGTGAAACTTTTCAGGATTATTGAGTGCAAATTTGGAGTGGTTTTTATTTCATTATATTTTAAAATTTACATTTTACGATCTACAAAGTTTCTATCGACTAATATTTCACTTGAGACATTATTTCGGCTGATCCATAGCAAATATTATGCATGACTTACACAAGCAAATCTACTTAGTAACATGTTTCGACAGATATTTTGTAATTTAATTGTTTTGTATTCAAAACAGAAAAAAACGATTAACTCTTTTGATAGAATGTATACAAAATTACTCTGGAAAGTTTCTTCGTGATCGGATAAGCATTCAAGAGTTGCTCAAACCATGATTATATTCACATATGTACATTAATTTTAATATAAACACATAAGACTTACACCATTGTCACAATTATGAACACATTTAGGAAATTTAGGGTGTCCATTAAGCCAATATGAATATTTAAACGTAATCGACTAATAATGGCTAAATTAGAGTGATTAATGGATAAGATGAGTTTGGGACTTAAATAATTTCAATTTTGTACATTTGTACTGTTTTGAATGTTCTTTTTATTGATCAGTATTAAAATGTATGTGGTCAGTATTTGAATTCAGTGATTATCGACATCTATAATAATCGTTTGAAATGTGAAAGGTTTGTATTTTAATTTAAAGATCAATGTAATTCAGTTGGTATATATTGGTCAGTATTCAAATATATGAAGACTGAATAGCACAAAGGGTACAAGTGATATTTATTATCAAAATTGAGTTAAGTACAGAAAATGGTTATGTATCATATAAAGAACTATTTTCTGGACCTAACTCAATTTCAATAAAAGAAAGGTCACTTGTACCCTTTGTGCTATTCAGTCTTCTGGGGATATGTATAATATTATATTATCAAAACAAAAATGGAAATGGACACTCCAATTTCAAAATTTTGCAGATTTATGTTTATGTTTATGCATGAGGCGGTAAACTTTTCTAAGGGTGAGTTGACACTAGGTGATTTTCTTGGTACATTATCAAAAACAAATATTTCAAACATTTTTTTTATAAATAAGAAAAGATTAATCATATTTTACACTGTAAAAATACAAGTAATATTATATTAAAAAAATGAAGAAATATAAACGACTAACATACTTATACTTTCGAATAATCAGTATCAAAGTTTTCCTCTAAGGTAATCTAAAGGAATCAAAATTATGCATACGTATTTATTAATGCTTCAGGTGTGAACGAAGCCTATTTTCATATAAGAGCTTTGCATAAAACTTGTTAATGTCCGCGAAAAGCTAACGAGTTGGAGCAAAATGGCCGACGTGTTCAAACATTTGAAAATGTTTATCTTTCACCCTTTTGTGAGAAAATCGACTTATTTTATGCGGAAAAACGAAACATAATTTTCCATTTGATGCAAAAAAATACCCAATTTTCCCTCTTATAACACGACTTTCATAATACATGAAAAATTTCATCTACAGTACGATTCTACTTATATTATACATTAGTATTAATTTGCTTACTTAAACGTGTCGTTTCTTATATTCTTTTTAATATGTTTTACTATTTAAGTGATAAAAGTAGTTTTCATGGAATTAAACATATCTTTATTTATGGATAATTTGTTTTAGCAAATAATAAGAACCATAACACAAAGTATAAGATCCATTTTTCCAATAACAAAAAACTTCTATAGTACGAGACTTACGAGGGGAGGTCCAAAAGTTCGTGGAATGGAGGGGATGGAGTGGGGATAGGATCGGTCACTATATGTTATATTAATTAGTGACTAATCAGTAGTATATAAATTAAGTTTCAGCTCTTTCGTATTATTAGTTAACGAAAAATCGCCTGCTAAACAAGTCAATCCGAGAGAAAACTGACACTGTGGAGAAAATTGAACACCGTGCTGTGATAAAATTCCTTGCCAAGCAAGAACAGAATGTTCAGACCATTATGAATGAATGGAAACAGTTTATGGATATCAGTACCCAGGTAAATCAATGATTTTCAAGTGACTTGGTCTTTTTAAACGTGGTCAGGAGTCGATTGAAGATGACCCCCACTCAGAAAGGCCAGTTGAGGCCATCACATCAGTTATCGCTGAAAAAGTGGAAAAAATTGTAATGGAGGACACCTGTTTGAAAATAAAAGATTTATCTGCATTAGTTGGAGTATCAGATACCACTATTTTGCGAATCCTACATGATCATCTGAGTATAATAAAAGTCAGTGCAAGATGGGTATCGAGAATGCTCACGCCTCTTCAGAAACACCAGCGCGTCGATGCGTCAAACAATTTTTGAAGTTGTGTGGAGACAAACCTGCACGGATTTTGATGCGGATTTTTAGCGGAGATGAAACGTAAATTCATCACTTTGAACCTGAGTCTAAATAAGAGTCCATGTAATGACATAAAAAGGGGACACCACCGCCAAAGAAATTCAGGGTGTCGGAGTCAGCTGAAATGTTGATGGCTACTGTTTTTTGGGATTGTGATACGATATTATTCATTAACTACAAAGAAAAGGGAAGGACCATAACCGGAGAATACTACGCAACGATATTAGAAAAATTAAAGAAGACCACCAAGGGAAAATGTCGAGTAAAATTGACCAAAAGTGTGTTGCTCTTGCAAGACAACGCGCCAGTTCACAAGAGCAGAGTTGCTATTGCTCCTCTGCACACACATGGCTTTGAATCACTAAAGTACCCACCTGGAGTTTAGATCTGACCCCAAGTGATTTTTATTTGTTACCAAATTTGAAAAAAGACTTAAAGAGAAGAAATTTTTCCGATGACAATGAGGTAAAGTAAGCAATTTTGGCTCAAAAGATAAAAATATTTTTATGATGGTATAGAAAAATAAATTCATAGATCTAATAAGTGTTTTTAGCTTTAGGAAGATTATATTGAAAGGAAAAA